>JANHFL010006914.1:28724-41712 GCA_032468155.1 Oxyrhabdium leporinum | reverse complement strand
TACTATCATAGTATGAAGAACTTGTTTCTAAAGAAAACATATCTATCGTACATTTGGGTTTTCCATCATGATATGGATTTTTTACAGCTTAAACTGCTGTTTTAAACTTCTTTTAAAAAGAATCAGTGATTGTCATAGTTTCAAGCTGCCAGTTTTTGTGCTGTGGTGAATCCAGATTCTTTTATTTACGTTGTAGATGCAATCCTGCAGATGTTCAAACCCCATGACATTGGCTGCTGGCCAAAATATGGCATTCATCTTTTCTCTGCAGGTGTCCACTATTGTTTGATGGAAACTGGGAGGGAATGGCAAAGGATGAATCGTTCTGTGATTGTTCTGTTCCTGAAAGGTTTCTCACTAGTATTTGTTAATTCACTAGCATAAGAAAAAATAACAGTTAAGCAGCTGAGCAGGCATAAGTAGCAGGTTGTGTAATGTATATCTTTGAACTTTCGAAGTTAGCTAAACTTATATTTCATGAATTATGTATTTTTCATGATGCTGAGAATTTTATTTGTAATGTAATGTCTGAATTTTTTCAGCTTTATGGTTTGGGTAGTCTTTAGAAAATTCTATATTTTCAAATGTAAAATGTAAAACTTGAAACATCTGTAGACTTAAAGGTGTACTATATGGTTAGCATGGTACCAAATTCAAATGTCAAGGTCTTGATTTTAAAAAAAAATCTTTAGAAATAATACTGTGCCAGTTTTACCTGTTGTTGTTTGCAAGTGGATAGTTCCCTTAGCTTCTACTATGCTGCCGCACATGACTTCTTACATTTTTTATAAAAATGTGTAATGGAGAAGTAATACATTGGCATACAGCTTCTCACTGTATCTTCCCCTGCCAGCTCTTACTTGAATATTTGCTCCCAGGCCAAACCATATTCCATACTCTCCCATCTTTTCCTAAGCATATCCCATAACACCAATCAATCAGTTAATAAAACCAGCAAAAAAAGCAGTGGTTCCTCTGGTAGAGTGCATGTTTTTTCCAAAGTTGATTCGTGAAGACAAATAGGACAAAAGAATTACATTATAGTGATGTAACATGAAGTTTATCAGGGCCTAGATTACTTCACTCAAACTATATTTATTCAAGAAAGATGGAAAAAGATTAGCAACACTTCAAACTCAGCAGGTCATGAGAAGGATGTGCACTTTTTTAATCTGAAGGGACAAAAGTGCCTTGGCTTCTGTGTGGGTGAATGAATTGCTAATCAGTGGCTCTTAGAGAAACTGTATTTTTCCTGTGCTATCCAAGTAGCTACATGATCCCTGGAAAATATATTTATCAGTTAAAGACGTGTTGGCAGCACTGCTAAGCTGTATACTTGCTTTGATGCATTTCTAGCTATATGCAGAACAGGTTATGTATCTGCTTCTGAGACCTCTAAACTGGGCAGCCACAATTTCTCAATCTTACTAATGGCATGCAGATGGTTTTGGTGTGGAGAGCCAGTCTTTATCAAGACTCCTTAAATTATGTAGAGCATAGTAATGAAGGACCTCAAAGCAAGATCTCAAGTAGAGAAAGAAAAACTTTCACTGCTTCTTCCACTAATAATTCACTCATAACTATCTTAGTTTATTGTTACAAAGGAAGAGAAAGATACATGAAAAGTACTATTTTTATAAAATGCACATTTAAGATTTGACACATTTTTACATTTTGAATTTGCTTTAAAAGTTATTTATGCCGTTTAAGACATAAAATAAATTGAAATATTTTTATCAGAACTCTCCATATCTATTTGATTGGAGATAGAAAGTAAAATTCTGTGAGAACAGTGCCTATTTGTAAGGAATCTCATGAAGTAAGATAAAATTCTGACATTTTCCATCCTACTTAATGTATTTGCAGACAGAACAAATGAATAGGAGATGTATCATCTATATATATGTTCTCTAGATGCCAGAACAAGAAAACAGGGTTAAACTTAGACATTATACTTAACATAGTTTAATGTTGAATAAGACATAGTGGTTTATTTCACACAATGATAAGCTATAAATCATTGATTTATAGTTATGATTAATGATCCACATTGTCTGAGTTTACATTTCTTACTAAACAAAAAAAAACCCCACACTATATCTTAAAGTGACTTATTAATCCATTCTAGATCTTTAAGGAAAGTTATGGTCAGAAAAGATTGTAGCACACATTCATATTTTCAGCAGTATAATGTGCTAAAAAGGAGCCAAGCATACTTGCGGATTAAGATTGTGATATTCAGATTATACATCAACTAAGTGCACAGTAATACCCTAAGTGATAGTCATCTTTGAGATTTTAAATATTTGTGCATGTGCGAAGAAAAAAAAATTATAAAACTTTTTATTATAAGCTGCCTTGGATAAACATTTTTATTGTTGTTAGCTGCCTTGAATTAACATGTTTGCATCAGTATTAGAATAAAGAATGATTGACTTCTGTAAAGTTAAAGTGCTAAACGCTTTTTTTAAGACTACATAGTTCAGCATTTGAGGACTTATTGAAGTTTTTTGGGGGTAGAATTTGTTTGCATTGTCTTTTTTTAAGATAAAGGCAAAATAGTAAGGTGAAGCTTTGCCATCATGTAGAATTCTAGCATTAAACATACAAGAACAGATAATCTTATTTTCCACCCTTGTAATATAAATTGTATGCTTCTTCCAGTGACCAGTATACTGAAATATACTGGTACTGAATAAAATTATATATTGAATCCATTCTACTTGAGCTGAGATTTTATTAGAGAAAATAAATCCTTCTCTTATACAAGGCCACCTTTGGATATATTTTAGCTTCAAGTTTCACAAGAACCTGTTGTACAAAATATTGTTTAACAGTGTCACCTATCTATAATAAAATAGTGGTTAATTGTAAGGGTATATTTGAAGTACAAAATCAAATATGCTCACCTTATGTATTGTTGTATATGGAAATAATCGATCCTTTCAATGTTTTATATTTGTGCATTCGATTCATTCATAGTGTAGGTGTCCAATATATACCTTTTACTAATGCACATCAAGAGTGATAATGTAAGCGCACAATAAAAATAAATCCAGATGTAATTTTCTTGTTGTTTAACTTGAAAGAATGTATATCTTGCAGATATTTCTAAAATGAAAATAATTGTTGATAGTGGCAGAGAAAAACTAAATTGAAACCAGAGGTCTGGTCAACTTTCCAAATAAATTCTAGGAAAAGTGTGAGTTCTTTGATAGCTGTCTGACAATTTCATGATTAGCTGTGATCTTGTGGGAATATTTGAAAATCATAACGTTAGTATAGACAAACTTCTAAGATATACATATTCATATAAAGGTACATGCCTGTGAATAACTAAGTGTTGGATTATATTAAAACAGATTTCTAATATAATAATATTTTTCAAACCGAGTTCCAGTGTTTTCATGTTTCAATTGATGGAGACAAGTGTAGGCTTGAAAACAGGCAGTCTTCTGTTTCTGGGATATTTGTAGCTTCCATCATATCATAAGCTAAAATCAGAAATGGGAAAAGGGTGGTGTTTAATGTATGTCAAACTGACTTATTCTCTTGAGCCACCTCATAAAACTGACCCCTACCTGAGAAAAGAGGCACATTTTGTATTTACTTTAATTTTGATCTTAAGAACAAAGAGGTAACAACCCCATGATAACAGTATGTTAATAATCAGCCCAACCAATATTGAAGAAGAAATAACTTGTGAACTATCATGTCATTATAAAATTTATGTTCATTTGTGTTTAATTTTTGCAAAATTAATAGTTTAATTTTAATAGTTTATTTTTTTCCAAAATCAACACTCAATGTAACATTTTTTTCTCTAGGAATTTCTCTCATAGAACAATTCTTAATTATTTGTATGAATAATGGTTATTTTCTCAACTTAGTTTATTTCACTGGATGGAAATTATTCTACAAACATTACCATTAGCAAATAAAGAAATACAATATTTAAAGAAATAAAATATTGGAGTTTTTTGTATTACTATAGGTTTGTATTTTCATGGTTATGTTAGAATCACACAATTAGAAAGAGTCATTTAGCATTTGACTGCCATGACTTGGATAAGTTAATTATTCCAATCTTAATTAGGTTTTGGGGTACTCCTTTGTCTTGTAGGGAATAGGAATTTCAATTGCAAAAAAATAAAACTTTCACAAAGAGAAAAATACTTTTTTCCTGTGTGAATTTGTGCACAGTCACAATCTAAGAAATTTTGCATTTTTCTGTTTGGAGGCAACAAAAAAAGTTTTATTGATACCAGAATTTATGGCACTTCTACCAATGGACAGTACTACTGTCCATTATTGTCTTGACTAACTGGAACTCTTGTGCAGAAAATACACCAAACTTTCAATTTATGTGGGATATGGCTGAATCTGCTGAGTTTGGAAAATACATTCAAGAAAATGTCCACTATCAATGCAAGAGGGAATGGAGGGATGATACTGGGAACAATGGAGATGTGAAACAGTAGGATACACCTTGTTAGAATATTGATAGAAATGGCTGAAAAAAAAGAAGAAAAGTTATAGGAAGTCAGGTAGTTCAAAAGTATGTCATATTGGGACATGACCAGGTGAAAGAGAAGGAAAGTTTATAAAGGTATGTTAGTTAAAAAGAGAAATATTAACAGTTATGAAATAAATTAGCAAATTCAAGATGTACAACTTTTCATGATTTCTTTCCAAATTTTACTATCATCACTTAACCTATAACTTATTGGGATATTGTAAACTACATCTCATAATTTTGTTAATGTTTTATTCTTCAATTTAAATTGGCTTTCTAATAGTAAATAATTGTCATAGCTGTTAATAATTGACTTATATTTTGAATCTTCAGGGAAAAGATTACTAACTGTAATACTTTTACATGTCATAATGTTTATTTTTAAAATTAACTTCCTTGTGCTTAAAATACTACTATGGTTTTTTTTTATATAGCCTCAACAGGTGGCAGCACCTTTTTGATTGGTGATGTTGGAAGATAAGCAGGGTCGGGCTTAATTGGTAATTTTATAGGGGACCACCTAACAATTGCAGAACAGTGGGTTAGATTGGGAATTGTAAATAAGCATCCTGGAAGCAAGCAGTAACAAATTGCTTGTATGGCACCTCCAGGAAAACTGAAGAATGTGGTTGCTAGGACTTGACTAGGAACTAATACTTTCTTTAACTTGGTAATCTTTTTATTATAGTAGTTACTGAACCTATTCACTGCAGCCCCTGGAGAGAAATTGAATCTCATTGTTTTATATACTTAATTCAAGTGTAGTGCAAATCAGAGTCAAAAAACAGGTGAGGCTGTTTGAAGCTGTTCATATTTCAGTCTGGGATCTTGCATATTTCGACAATTCTCATTCTCTCTTTATTCATATTCTCCAGCAGCCATGACATATGTAGATCCTTAGTTCTGTGCAAAATAAGAATTTAAATCACCCTTGCTCTGATTTCTCGGCATGTGCTCAACTGGGAACTGCAGTTAGCATCTTGAATACATTATATAAAGACATGTTGAAATTAAAATGCGTTATTACAGCCAAACAACCTCTTTAACAATATTGAGGTATAATGTTAAAAATAATTATGTGTAATCTGAATAGGTCCTTTGTTAACAGCCACTAGTAGTTGCTAAAACTCTTAATCAGAAGCATTTAACCATTGCAGCATTGTGCTGTAAAACGCTAGTTGTGTAAATATTATTTTCTTTTACAGAACACTGAGATTGAACTAGTACAAAAGTATTGTACTGATAAATGTAAATAGATCTGAGTGAATATCATTGGTAATTTCTTTCATTTAGAATTGAGGAGTTTGTGTACAGCATGCGTTGCACAACGTTGGGAATCAGTGATAAAGAAATGCTACATTCTGTGCTTGCTCAGAAGATAATCATCTTTAAACAAAAAACTTCATTGCATTACCGAAACATGAAAAATATGGTCAAACCTTCAGATAGGTGTATTGGAATGAATGGCCTTTGACATATTTAATGTGTAACTTACTATATGGTAACATGACACTGTATTGCTTGTTATAAAAGTACAATAATGTCAAGCATGACTTGTGACTAGATACAACTATGCTTGCTTTTTTTTTCTTTGCAACAGGATAGGAACGATTTGCTTTTAAAACTTAAAAACTACAAAGTGATTTTTTTTACTTATCTATTCCTCTGTTGGGATTTTGGAGAAGAACCATTGCAGAAAATCTTTTGATCATGATGCTTAGTAAGATGGTTCATGCAGTGCTCCAGACATAAGACAATAATATAACGAGTGAATTTTGCGTAGATAATTTTGACATGTTCTAAAAATTGTTCCAAATATCCAGACTTTTCCAACAGTTAAAAGGACATTAATTCATAACAATTATGTTCTCTAATAATACAAAATTAGTATGGTCAGAATTGAGATAGATTCTTTGTTTTCTGGAATTACTACAAATGCAAAGCAGAGTTAATTTGATTGTTTATGATAGAAAGTTAAAATAATTTTTAAAAGATGAGACAGGTAGAAAAAAATAGAATGAAAGTAAAATTACTACGGAAAGAAAGGATGGATCCTGTATGAAAAAAATATTGGGAGATGAATGATTTTATGAAACAAATGTGTAAACAGTAAAAAGGATCTTTGAAGCTTCTTGGAACAAAATGAGAAGACTTATGTTACCAACTGCCACAGCAGTACATGCAGTTACAATATGGGAATGTGATAGAGAATGCTTGATAGAATAATAAAGTGAAAGGGCTTCAGGCAACAGGAACATATGTATGAGAATGAATGAATAAACACCTTTTTTGTGGCCATTGGTTAGAATTATATGCATTTCTTAAATAGAACTTAATAGAACTTAGAGATAAAGATACATAGAAATTTCTAAGTAAATTGAAAGACTCAAAATATATAGGTTTTAAACTGAATTCCTAAATTATAAAATTACTTTGTGACTAAAATATTAAAATAGCCAAATTACTGAGTGAATACTTCACTTTACTGCTATACTGAACTACCTAACCTTGAAATATTGGTTTGATAATATCAAATCTTATGCATATATGGTAGTATAATTCAGCTTCCCCCCCTTTTTTTTTTAGTTTTTATTGCTACGGAGAACAATGTATTTCAGATCAGAAACATTTATTTGTCACAATATTAATAAATAAAAAGCTGGTAAAATGTAAAAGCCACAGGTAGAAATTGTATTCCCTGTATGTTAGCTGATTAGCTTTTATAATTGATAATAAAATGATCTTCTGTTTTTTCAAAATACATTAGAACTGAAACAAATGGAATTTGTTAGAAGCATTATTCTCATGATGAATGAAATGACATTTGATTACCCACCTCCTGTCAGCCTTACATATCTGTAAACAAGCTGTGGCTGCTTGAAGAATCTTTGAATTAATAAAATTTGGTTTTGTATTCAACAGACTAGTATGAAAGCAATTGCTCGTAAGTTCTTGGCATAATGAACAAGTACTATGATGAACAACACATGTGCCCCTCCTAGGCTAGATTTACTTGCAGCCAGGAATCCATTTTAAACATCAGGTTTCCTTTCTCCTTATAATTTGTTGAAACTAAATTAGAATTAATCCTGTCCAGGTCACTTGATATATATTGTGATATTAGTAAAGTGGTTTTCTGATAACAAGTATTTTTTTGATTGAGAATGATGGGAGAATTATTTAGTAATTGCTACATTTCAAACAGAGGCCAATAGCATAGTTCAGTGGTTCTCAACCTGTAGTCCACAGATCCTGGGGGGACACGATGTCACGGGGTCTGCAAAGGCTTGAAATGTTAATGATTTAAAGCTTGAGTTATGTCTTGGGGGTCCATAGTCATGGTCCATTCCCACAAAAAGCATTTAAGGGAGCCCATGTTGAAGAAAAGATTTGTTAACCACTGGCATAGTGGAAACATGTTCCTTCCATTAAAATCAGTAGGTTTTGTATGTTATTTTATGGCCATTGTATGAGTTGCTTTGTGCATGTATGGATTATACTGCTGCAATTCATTCTAAGTGTTTAGAATTTGAAGTAATTGAAATTTTATATTAACATAGATAGTAACATTGGTATAATTTCATATTCAGTCTTGCAAAATGTGAAATGCATAAATGAAAACATGGACAATTGTATAGCAATTGTAGGAAAATAAATAGGGTGAAGTGATAAATAGAAAACTGGTATTACTTTATGCTTTCAGTGTTACTTAAAGTTTAGCATCTGATTTTTGTCTAATGAAAAAGAGTTGCAAGGACTCCCTCCTTTTGTAAAGCTTCATCAAAACACAATAAGTGAAAGTTAAAAAAAGATTAGAGGGAGAGACAAAGAGGGCAAAATCATGACATTGATTACAGTGTTGCTTGACCTTAGTTATTTTAGTCCATGTAATTTCTATCCATCCATCCCCACTCCTTTCTCAAGACTAAATAGCAGACTTTTTAAAAAACTTCCATATATATAAAAAAAGAAAAAGAGCAAGAAGACTGCTTCTATGTACAAATAAAAGAGCAACTTCATTTCAGTTCCTAAGAGACCTTTTTACCTTTTCAAGGACAATTTGAAGTGGAGCTATTGTTCTATAAAATCTGATCTTGTACATCAGTAGTTTGTGACCTAGAGGTTGAAGGACTTTCCATTAAAGATTTGTTGATTGAGATACCTTGTACTATTTGAATTCTGAAGAAATTTCCTCCTATCTAAGAGAAGAACTTATAGAAAAAATCTGTGATCATCACTTATATATAAAATCAAACACATGTAGTCTTCAACTTACAACTGACTTACAATTTGTTTAGTAACTATTTGAAGTTGCCACAGGATTAAAAAAAGGAACTTATGAACATTTTTCACACCACCATTGCAGCATCCTGATGGACAGTTGCAGTGTTCCAGGGTCATGTGATCATCTTTGACAAGCAAAGTCAATGGGGAAGCTAAATTTACTTAAAGGCTATTACTAACTTAACAACTGTAGCAGTTCACTTGACAACTATGGCATGGAAGGTTGTAAAATGGGAAAAACTCACATAACAACTGTGTTGCTTAGCAATGGATACCTGTACAAAAGAATCTTCATCAATAGTTCCTCATCAAACTGAAGTGAGTAAAGTAAGGCTTTCTATGAATCAATTTAAGATCAATTTAAGAGTGAAACCGAAAGGTGCTTTTTCAAGAGGCAACTGGACTTTCTGTGGTTTTCTTGAAGATGTTTCATTTCTCATCCAAGAAGCTTTTCCAGTTTTGGCTTGGATAGTGGGGAATAGAAGGATTTATACTCTTAAGCTGGTCATTTGCATTCTTTTAGCAAGCTGTTAAGACCACCTGGAGATTTATTTGTGTTTTCAGGATCACCTCAGTAGTGCAAATGGGTGTGGAACTTCTTGGAACTGTTGAAAGGACTGTGTTGTAAACTGGACATAGATGATGACTATCTCTGTCCAAAATGTAGACTTCGCTGTCTTCAAAAGAGTGGCCTTTGTCTTTTAAATGCAGATGGACTACTGAATCTAGTTCTGACAGGTGCGTTCTCTGATGTTGTGCAATGCATTTATGAAGTGGTTGTTTTGTTTCCCCAATGTACAAATGTGCACATGGCTCACTGCATTATACGGGATATACCAGAGTTCTTCAATCTTTCTGTGTTGGTGGCCTGGGGGGGGAAGGGCAGGCACTTTTACCATATGCATGCACGAATGGGGCAGCGAGCCGTGAGTTGGGTGTGCACTCATGATGACACTAGCGTCCAAGCGACACAGCAACGCTAGCACCCAACCAATGCTAGCTCAAGTGGGGGAGTGTGTGCTCAAGGCAACGCTAATGCCTACATGACGTTTGCAGCATTGTTAGCGTCGGCATGACACCGCAGTGCTAGTGCAAGTGGAGAGGTGCACCTGCATGCAGTGGCCAGCCATTCACGTGCCACAGCCCTGGCACATACCATGTTGCTCATTTTGTCAGGGTGTTTTATCCTTGGGGTGGAACCTGTGTAGTGATATATAATTAAATAAAAATAATAATGAATCGGCAATTGATCATTGATCAATGGCTGTACAAACTGATTATAAACAGTATCATGTTGCATTCAAATGATCAGGCAGATTACACAAGGAGTTTCATTTGTGGGAAGGCACCTCAAACAGATGTCCGAGCTCCCTTTTTATTTAGCACCGCTTGCTCATCGCCGTTGCGGTTAGGGTACCAAAAACTCATATTACTTGTATATAAACGATTGGTTAACATATGTTTGGGTGTGCTCGTGATACCTTCATGGTTAGCTCGTGTTGCATTCAGCTGACTTCCTTAGACTCATTTCCTTCAAATTATCTACGTGCCGTTTCTCTCGGCTACAGATTATCTAGAGCGGATGCATGTGTTGACGTGACCCTTCCTGATGTGGTTTGCCAGCTATCAAGAAGGCCCATAATACCCACAGTGATGGAGCATCCCAATGAATTACTGTAGACACAAAGTGATTTTAAACTACACTGTGTAGTTTACCATTAGTATTTCTTTTGTTAAATATGCATCTTCATACATTTGATAATTAAGCAATTCATTAGTTAACCAAAAGCAATAGATTACAGAAATTTATAGTTGTTAGCTTTCCTGCATGTGGCACCATGTCAATTAAAAATTCCTTGCTTATAAGGAATCTGGACTTTTATTGCTTCCACTATCATATTCATCACTTCTTGTTATAATGGATCTACAAATATGCTACTAAGAACACCTTGTTCGTGAAGTACACAATGGAAAGCCTTGCTGTTTTCTTCAATTTCATGCAGCTAGGTAAATATGAAAAATAATACTTCTCTTGACAATTTAAATTGTAAGTTCAACTTAGCTAATAAGTTAGTAAGTCCTGAGACTCAGACTAGATGTTTGGGGTTTTTTTTGCAAATAATGCACTGCATTACTGTGGCTTCTAATTTAGGTAATGTCAAGGAATGGTATATTTTTCCCATCGTGGTTCCTCAAACATAGTTGGGTTACAACTGCAATATTTCCTTAACTAGTAGTATTTCATTTGTAGTCCTATTATCAAAAGGACTAAAATTTCCAAGATCTGATCTATAGAAATGGAGTGTCTGTTCAGCTTTAAATTCTCAAAGTATAAATTCATTTTGGCAAGGACTTATCAGGTACTTTATCTATTTATAAATCAAAAGAACCCTATAACTGTGGACAAGATACAAGATAAAAATTTTCAAAGGCAATATCCCAACCAGTAAAATTCCTCTGGTGGGTACACTTCCTAACATGGCACCCGGAAAAAAAAAAGACATCTTCAAGGCCTATTTAAAGGATGGTAGGGTTGAAGAAATTTCAGTTTTGGGGTGAAGTGTGGGAACTATTACAGAAGGCAGGTGATGTGAAGAAAAGGGAAACTGCTTAGGTCCCAGATCCCAACATATAATTTTCTTTTTTTTTAACTATGGGAATAGGAGCATGCCCACTCTCTCAAATCTTACTGAATGGGCTGAAACAGTGGGAGAAAAGCAGTTCCTCAACCAAGTCCTATTCCTTGAAAGACTTTTTAGTTCACAATTAGCACCTTGAATTGCACTCAGAAGAATACTGGTAACCACAACAGCTAAATGGGCACAACAGAGTACACCCATAACTGGTCAAATGTTAAATAGGCACAGCAAGGTGCTCTCATAACTGCATGTGCTACTGCAGCTACAGCATTTGAGTGGTTTTCAGCAACAGCTCCATGTGGAACACATTTCAATTGCCTGCAAGGGAGGTGATAAAGGCATGAGTATTGGGAGAACTCAAAACACACACTTGGTCTTTTTAAGGTTGGGCTTGAACCTGTCTCTTTGCATTCAGATACCAATAGACCCTGTGAAAGGACCTCAACAGCATTACTTGGTTGGCCTGAGGCTGAGATATGCAATTGGGAATCATTGGCATATTGATATCTAGCCTATTCATAAGAATGAAACCAAAAATTATCCATTGGTTTCATGTAAAGGTTAAATTAGAGTAGTGACAGTTTAGAGCCCTGAGGTACCCCACACATCAGGACTTGACTTTCTCCCCAAAGTGATGGGAACTGAGCTTGGAGAAAGAAGGTGATACCATGCCTCCACAATACCATGCCTCCAACTTCTAATCCCTGCAATCAGTTGAGAAGTATACCATAGCTAATCGTATTGAAGGCTTCTGAGTGTCAATGAGAACTGGGAGAGTTGCAGAACCACTATTCCTCTTCCACCAGGTATCATACTGGAATCTATACTATGATGTCTCCATACAATGCTGTCTCCATACTATGTCCTGGCTGAAAAGGATCCAGATAAACCACTTCCTTCACTGCCCTTTGAAGCTGCAAATTTAAATATCCTAAATCATGAAGAAGGAAATTTGAAGACTGAATTTGGATCCAGTGGTGGCATCAAGGAACCCTTTTACTCAAAGATGCATTAACCACCACATAGCCCCAACAGTATTTCACCTTCTGGGCAGCTTAAATAGCTGAGGAGGGCATGGTCAGGTGGCTAGTTAGTAATCCTACTGAATTTATCTATTTCCGCAAGAGGTACAGCGTCAAATACCTCCTAAATAATAAACAGGAAAATGCCTTAGTCACCCAGTGTGTATTTGCCCAATCAGAATCTAACTCTGAGCAGAGTCAAGCAAATGTTTCTGTCAGGTGCCTAAAATATTCCTCATGGTAGCCCTGAAGATATTCACCTGACTTCTTAACAGGGATCAGGTCACCTTAAGCAAGGCCATTGGTTTCCTCTAAATGCAGTAAGATATGAAAAGAAAATATGTTTTCCCATTTCTCCCCAAAGTGATGGGAACTGAGGAAATTAGGAAATTAGGAAAAATTAGGGAATTAGGGAATTAGGAAAAAAATTAGGACTGCCCCTGTCCCCCTCCTCTGTGACGGGTTTTTTACCAGGAGAGGGGGTGCAGGACAGGGAGGGAACCCAGCTGCGGACTCAAATTTTTAAT
>JANHFL010006914.1:16437-28624 GCA_032468155.1 Oxyrhabdium leporinum | reverse complement strand
TAGAGCGGATGCATGTGTTGACGTGACCCTTCCTGATGTGGTTTGCCAGCTATCAAGAAGGCCCATAATCCCCACAGTATCATAACTGAGTTGCAGAATTAATTATTGGAAACTTTGCCAGAGGTTTAGTTCCAAACAGACAGCCACCTTGTTCATAACATGTCTGATATAACAATTATTGAAAAGAAGAAAGTTCACTGATGTTGCTGTTCGGGGTGATGCTATTGAAGAAAAACAGTTGGAAAAATGATGAAATATCAATACTTGCAGATCAAAGTTGAAAACTTATGGAAAAAGAAATCTGTTACTACACTAATCATGATTGGAGGTGCTTCTAAAAGTTATTACTAATGGGCTTGAAACATAGATTAAACAAGTGTCTGTCAATTGAGGATCTGATGCTGGCTTCCCAAGCCTGTGCCCTAGAAATATGTGCAAATCTATACAGCTGCATCGAGCAAACCATTTATATTTCTAACCTTATAATGATGGGAATTATAATCACGACTAGGGAATCTGGAAGTTGAGAAATATGATACACTACTTCCTTCTAGCAATTAAAGAAGTTAAGTAAACAGATTCTGTATATATTTTCTTCTCCATTGCAAATTTTGCAAAGCTTCCTTGAATTATATGCAGTTGCAAAATAGGGTGGTTTTTATGCTAGTGTTTTAAAAAGAACTTTAGCTCTTAGTCCCATTGTGTTTTTACTTAAAACTGGAGACTTTTTGGAAGTCTGGATACTTTACTAAGATATCAAGTCTTTGCTATGGTTACTCGATTGAAACCAGCCATGGGAATGTTGAGTAAGCCAAGTTCTAGGGCGGATTTTGTATTTGCTCTGGAAAATAATAAAAAAAAAACAACCTTTATTGATGGGAGTGTGAAGTTGGCATATTTATGAGTAGTCAAGGAATAAATGAAATTTGTAATAAAGTGTTTTAGGCTACAAGCTGCTAAAATTGGCAGTTGATAAAGATCAAGCAAAATAATGGACATTTATTCATATTTCTGTTTCATCCATACAAAATGATGGCAAAATTATATGCATTTTAGCTGAAAAATTATAAAGATCTGTACTTCTTAGGTATGAAGTTTTCTTATAGATTATTTGTAACTGGAATATTACCTATGCTAATATACAATTTGATACTGTTCATTTAGTGTTTCATTTTCAAGAATAGTAACCTTGAAATTCTGAAGGCAATTAAAATGGCTTCAGAAATTAGCAAGAACATTTTTAATTTTATTTTTTTAACAGTTGCTTTAATTTATTTTCCAGCTGAAGACTGAGTCCTTGTTTATACACAACTTACCCACCTCAGTCTTTATTGGACTGGGAATAGAGAGAAGAGCACAGAATGATCTTTGTAGTTGTTTTGCACTTTTGTGATAAGTTAATTACTTAAGAACATTTTTGCTTGTACCACGCTTAGGTGGAGAACTAAGATTTTCTATGTCACACATTTTCTATGTTCATAGAATTTCAGAAGTGTAACATTATGTGGACTTAGGAACATTTTTTCGCAGTGTGGCAAAAGAAAATATTATGGGCCAGGTGTTATATCACTGAAGACCAGATCCTTATTGTACATGTACAGTATGTGTTTGCACCCTATATTTTTCTTTTCTTGTTTGTAGATTAATAGTTTGTTAACTTTCCTTTATTGCCTTTCCTCTATTACCTTTCTTTCATTTATTACCTTTTTTTAACCTTTATTCGCTTTCTTATCTTCCTTTCTTTACAGAGTGAATGCTTACTAGCCTTTGTTCAACTGAAATTTCCTTCCTAAGCTCACAAAATCATTGTACCTATTTAAGGGACTTGTCTTGAATGTTTGGGGTTTTTTTGAAACAGTGGCAAAATTTAAGAGACATTTACTAACTGGATTGTGCACAACTGAAGTAAACAGTGGAACATTTGGCAATATAGGATGGTTTCAACAATTTATTTGTATGGGCCTTGTGATGAAATGTCATTTCAAATGTAATGCCCAAAGTTAAGGGCCAAGGGAGCTTTTTCATTTTCTTCCAGCTCTGCCTTGAAGTGTTGATAAGTGGGTCTGGAGAAGAAAACTTTGTGGGGGAAGAGAATGGTGGCAAGTAGGAGCTGCACTTGACAGTTAACAGTGACAGTTGGGCAGGGAGTCTGGCTGGAAACAGTCATACAAAGAAGCTTTATATAACCCACAATAATTAAAAAAAACAAAACAAAACATGCTGGTGTTTAGACGAGGAGATAGAAGGAAGATACCTATTTGAGTTTTTCTAAGATACAGAAACTGGGACTTAAGATGAAGTCAAGCATTTAATGTCCATTTTTAAATATATATATATATATATATAATTATTAAAACAACTATATACTTATACAGCACTACTATTGCATAAGAAATATTATGATCTTTACAGCTAGGTAGCCTGGGGTGCATGAATAATATACTTTGTTTGCAAATCAATATTATTTTATTTGTTAAGTCTTTGGCAAAATGATTGCAATCAAAATCTGCTGAAACTTAGCATAACTATGCTAACCTGTGAGAAGTGATTACAGTATCTCTATTATCTGAGCTAATTATGGTGGTAATTATATGAGTTTTGACATTTTTTCCAGATACCTAAACAGATATTTCACAAACATAATTGCTAAGATTCCACTGTCATAACATTTTATTTTTGTCGTTGTTTCAATGCAATTTTCATATTGAATTGGAGTAATTTGAGAATAAAGTGTTTTGTTGCTGAATTGCTACTTTTTACACACCCATAGTGTTTAAATAAACTCCTGAATGCGTAGATGCAGCCTTAATGTCTAATCCATATCGAAGAATTGTATCTGTTCTTAGATGCCTTGTTCTTGTAACATTAAAAAACTACCAATGTTTATTTATTTTTATCCCTACTTTATTATTTTTATAAATAACTCAAGGTGACGAATATATCTAATACTTCTTCCTTCTCCTATTTTCCACACAACAGTCCTGGGAAGTGGATTTGGCTGAGAGAGGGTAACTGGCCCAGAGTCAGCCAACCTTTATGCCTAAGATGGGACTAGAACTTCAGGCTCCTGGTTTCTAGAACAACATCTTAACCACTAGACCAATTTTTTTTCTAGTTTAAATTTTAAAATTTTTCCTATTTCAGAATTTTGAAAAAATGTTATTTTCTTTATTTTCTACAGAAATATAAGTGAGAGGTGGTTGCTATAATACATTTAAAAATAACTATTCTCTTGAAGTATTGGAAACAAATGGTAGACTGAAGACATGGAGTTAACAATTGTGGCTAGAGCAAGAAGCCAAGAAATAGATTAGCTCTTTCTGATACAGGTAGGCCTCGACTTACAAGCACAATTGAGCTCAAAATTTCTGTTGCTAAGTAAAGTAGTTCAATCAGTTTTGCCCCATTTTACAATCTTTCTTGCCACAATTGTTAAATAAATCACTGTAGTTGTAAAATTAGTAACACAGAATCTGGCTTCTCTATTAACTTTGCTTGTCAGAAAGTTGCTAAAGGGGATCACATGACCCCAGGACACTGAAACTGTCATAAGTGTGAGCCAGTTACCAAGCATCTGAATTTTGATCATGTAATCATGGGGATACTGCATTGTAACTTTAATGGTCACTAAACAAATGATTGTAAGTCAAGAACTACATATACCTAGAGTTTTATGCATTATTAGCTTTTTAATAAAGGTGGCACTAGCATTTAGCATGGCATCCATATTTCCTTTTAAAAGTTCAGAAAACAATGTAATTTCATCATTTTTATTGTGCAAAAACTAGCCTCTCAGAAACTGAACAATAGAGAGCATATTCTGTAAGTGCTTGAATAAACTGAAAGTGGGTGATATAACTCATAAATTTTACCTAGAATCAATTGTTCAATTCTCATGTTTGGTTAATGCATCTTATTGTTTAATCTATTGCTTTCTGATGCATCATCTATACCAAATGTATGTGTCGTTTGTTTCTGTACTCTATCTAAATATTTGATCCCCAAAACAAAAAATATTTTTTTCTCTGCCTGAAGTATTTCATAATTTGCGTTTTGCAATGCCACTTTGCAAGGGTCATGTTTTCTGACCCAAAATCAGTGAACAGGTTTCTCCAGCTCCAAAATGTGATGGAACATGAAAATGGAAGATATGGGAAAGCGATACTGTTTTGATGTCATGATGTAGAGCAATTCATTCAGAGTTCTGTTCTTTAATTTCTTAAACACAATAGACAGTCTTGCCAACCTAAACCCTTACAACTCTCATTCTAATGGATATAATACCCTGGGCGGTTTTAGGGAGAAGCTACCCTTATTTTCTTCCTCTATCTTTTATCCAACCTTGGGTTGTGCTGCCTGTTGACTTGCCCCCTTTTTGGGAATGTGCTTCCTCTTTTCTGGGAAATTGCCACTTCACTGTCTTCCATATCACCTGCCCCTCCATGGGCACTGTATCTCATATCACCATCCTCTTTAAGGTCACTCTCTCCCTCCAGGTTCTCAAGAGAACTGTGCAATAGGAGTAAATATGAAAGTGTACCTGTGATGTTCCTCTCCATATTTGACAACTCTATGTCAGGCAGCTCATCCTACAAAACAACTATAGGATTAGAAAAAACTGCCTCCCTTTCCCTTAGAAACTGGATGCCCAAAGTCAAGGGTCAAGAATCTCCCATCTTGGAGCTTCCTTGTCCCTGGGTCTACTCTGAGAAATTCACCCCCTCACCCTCCATGGGCACCAACTCTCACTAGGTAATGATCAGATAAAAGGGGTAGGAGCATGCAGGTCAGTAATGGGAAAAGAAAGAAAGTTAGAAACAATCTACCCTAACTTATCAGGCTGTAAAAAAAGCCAGTGGGATATTTGGTACTTTCAGACTTACTAGATTTTGTTAATTTAGCCTTATATTAGCTCATCTTGTCATGTTTCCTGCATGGTCTACTTTGGAGGCTTACACAGACACAAACTTGGTGCCTGAGTTTACTGAATATGCAAAAAAAAATTGGACAAGGCTCTAAAATCTAGAAGGAAATTAAAATGCAACTTCAAGATAATAATGGAAATAATTTCTTCCTTTTCTGGTAGATTCCAGCCTTTCCAAATTTAGGTTTCAGCTATTATCAGTATTGGATTTTCCTTCCATTGGGGAAAAATGTGTCTTTCTGTACCATATCATATAAACTTACACATATTAAATCATTAGGCAATGCCATTGTATATGGGGGATTTTTTTTCCTGTATAGCAAGCATCAAGCCTTGTTTGCTCTTCTCCATAACAAGTAGGAAAATGATAAATGTCATTGTAAATCGCATAGTATTGACAATAGTTTAAGTGCTGTGGATCACACTGGTTTATTTCTAGGGACCTTTAGAACAGCAATGGAAGCTTCATTATATCTATATAAATTTTAGGCTGTGCAAAGAATATAAAAGAGATATTTGCCATACCATGGCCTTGAATAAAGCATCTCTTCATAATGTTAAAGAAACTGCATTCTTTACAAGGATCCAAGTTGTTCAAAACCTTTCTCCAGTTGTATTTTGTACTTTGGTTCAGTTGTAGCTGATTTCAAACTGATATTCCCACAGATATAGCAAGCTAAAACATTTAAATGTTAAAACTGGAACATTTTGAATTTGTTTTGGTGGAAAATTTTATCCTTAATTTCCATAAAATAATGGTGACTGAAACCTTGTCTGAATTCTAGTGCAGGGTGTAAGACAGATCAATATAAAATGGAGATCTTTATTTCCCTGGTGCTGGAAACAGATTTATTGTATTCTGTTGCTTCTCCTGTTTTGTTTGCTTAGCAACAAACAAAAGTAACTATACAATAGGTATTTATAGTGTGAATGATTTCATTTATTCAGATAATAAAGAATTCTTCTCAGCAGTTATTTTCAGTTTACTATTTTATTCTGTTTCTTAAGAGTTTTAATTTTTTTAATGAATATATGATCATTTAAACAATCCTTCAACTATACTGCTTATATTTATAAAAGTTTTTTAGTTCTAGAATTAAAAACAATAGCAATAAATTTATTCGAAAGCCTTTTTTTTACTTCTAATGTTTGTAAGACAATGCTTTCAGATACACTGAGGAGTGGGAGGTTGTTCTGTTATAAAGTTTGTTTCAAAAATCAAAGACTAAAACTATTTTGCTGAGATAGTATTATATTGATACAGATTTCAAACTAGCAACTTTTGAATCCGTTTATATCAAGGCATGTTATCTTCTGATGGCTTCTGCTTTGGGCAAAGTTAAAGATTTACTATGTGGCATTTGATTTGATAATTTTAAGTATTAGCAGAGAAACACCTGAGCCAACAGTAATATTCTCTTCCTTTGAAGACTAAGCCAGATTTTCATAGTTAAGGATGGGTAAAGCTATCTTTATTTGCTCTTCATTCCAGAAAGTCATCCAATTTCAATTCTTACTTCAGAAATCCTTTTCAAGAGAGTATAATTCAATAATAAATGAGCCAGAGACTAAATTCTTTCCTATTTCTTTCTTCCTCCAATTATTTTCTTCATGGCATTTTTATTAAAATACTAAAATGTTCATTTAAATATTTTTAGGAATATATCATTGAAATTCAAAAAGCATAAAAATAAAAGCAATTTTCTTTTGTATTATTTTCAGTTGCATTTCCCCAAATGTTCCTTTGGTAAAAATGAAGAGAGAGCAACTGAGTGCTAACATGCATTTGCATAAATTTGTACTTGTCTTTTCAGTATATGACCTATTAGAATTCTAGGTCAGCAATAAATAGAGTACTCTTTCTCAAGCTTATAATTTGATTCTGCTCACTTAGAATGTAGTTTTCGAAGAAAAAACTTTGAAAAATAAAGTGATTGGAATAGAAATAAATAATAGTTGCAGATACCAAAACATAATATACAAGTATTTTTACTGCAGCAATTAAGGGTGAGTTTGAGAATTGGGGAAAAGGGGAGAATTTTAGAATGCATTTTCATATTTTTCAGTAAATTGATATTGAGCCAATAGTTTATCCTTTTCCATTTGATCTATTTAAAAGACATTATAATTCATCATAAGCAATTTGGCTAATTAAGTGCTTTTGTGTGGGAGTCATAACTCTTTTAAAGATAATTGCAAGTTGATCCAGCTACAAAATCTAGCCCTGGGAGAAAAAAAAATCTATAGTTAGTTTTACTAATGATTTAATGCATAACATATGAGTTTATAGTTGAAAAATTAATTTAAATATTTGCTGCATGCTGAGACTTTACAATACAAAGAGATGTTTTCATTGTTACTATTACTTTTGACTGCCTTTGGAATATCTTTTAGCATCGTATTTGGTTTTTGAACTTGTGTAAGGACATGAAGGTTTCCAATATCAAGAAAAAATCCTTAAATCAGTGTATATACAAATGGTGGCCATTATCTTTTTCATCCATTGAGTTAAAGGTCCGGCTTATGTAGGTCAATCCTTGCATTATGCAAAAGCTAACTATATTGACTTTTCAGCAAATTGGGGAAAAAAGCACTTTGAATCAGTCTGTGCAAGTCAAAGTAGTTTTAACATATTGCAATATTTTGAACAAATATAAATATGAAATGTCATTTTGATATTGTCAGCACTAAGTAATTTAGTTTGCTATGCCACATAAACAACTATACTGAGAATCACAGTGTTCTAATGTTATGAAAGCAGATTCTGAATTGGCTCCTTTGGTGAATCAGGACCAGTTGAAAATATGACTTAAAATATCTGTCTTATTGTATATGCTATTCAACACCAGGCCCCAAAACCAATTTATTGTTGTAGTTTGGCAAATAATTAAGAAATATAGCTGTAGATTTCTGGAAAATGTACTATATCACTGCCCTGTCATTAGCTGCACAGTTTGTATAACAATATATTATTGTCTCTTCTAGACATGTATAAGCAGGGTTTTTTTTAATTTTGCAAATTATAAAAAGTGTTTTTCTTAGAGTGATGTATACAACATCTCTGGCTTATGTTGATTCTGCTCTTCTGGGGGATTCATGAAGCAGAGCCCACAACTGTGATGCAGCAATGTGAATTGTGGGGTCCCTGGTGCTCTCTGAGATTGGTTGTTTTCTTACAGACATTGCATTATCAAAATAGGCAATATAATTTACAGTGAACATAATTCTAATGCAAAAATTTTGTACCTCTGATATTTTGTCATTAGATCAGATTAGTTATTAATGTTGTATTTGTGAATATAGAGGCATAAAAGAAATAGTTTATCTGGGTATGGATGTTATAGGAATGCCTTATATAGTTGATCTATTAATTATGTCAGAGCGCAAAGCCTGTTTAGAACATCAGGAAGTGCATTATTTTAGATAACCATTGAGATAGCAACAGCACTTACTACTGAAAACATGTTTTGACTTCTTGGTCAAAATGTTCAGGGTGATTTTGAGAAACAAAATGAAATAAAACAAAATAAGATATTGCTAAAGGAATTAGCAAACACTATTAGGGAAACTTGTGAGGGCTGGGTGGAAGGAAAGGGTCCATGTAATACAAGCTTCCACAAACTTTTGTAGATTATTATAACTGAATGTATTAAAATAATAGAAACCAATCTACATAGGCAATATTCCCCGACTAGGTTTGAGCATTTGCAGATTCTTTTTAAGCAGTCTGAAACTGGATTAGAGACTCTTTTGCCTTGCCTTGAATTGAGGAAGAGTGTCATCTTTATCCTGACCATTATCAGTTGAGCCTTTCTTATCCTGGAACAAACACTCCTACTTATCAGAGAAAGCAGATGAAACATGGCATAGCATCACTGAAAGCAACAGTTACTGCTCTGCCGTTCAGCAGATTGGTTTATGTGCATGGTAATGGTGGCAGTTGCTTTTCCTTCCACCAGGAAGGGGTGAAGTCCCTTTCACTGTTTTAGAAAATGAATGTAAATAACTTCAGTTGTCATACATGAGAGGAAATAAATTTAAGTATACCCTTTTCTTGATTACAATACTGTTCTAGTGATATATGTAATAGTTACATACTTATAAGATCCTTAAACTTTGAGGTTGCTCAAACCTATTGCCTCTTGAAGAAATGAAGAGTATTCACTAATGGCTATTAAGCTGTTCCTTAAAAGAAACTAAATGTACATAGTGCTTACATGAGTTAATCCGAATTAGATAGACCAGATTCAAGTTCATTCTTGGTACATAAGCTCATTCAGTGACGATGGGATACTCAATTTTAGTTCAACTGATTTCAGAAATCTGCATTTCAAAATTTCTCAACCCTAAAATTGGCCCATTTTTTTAGCTTTGAAGATGTTGTTTCTTGGCCTTTTTTTCTTGCTATCTAATTCACATTTCTAAGGCCAGAGTGTGCTGATTTTGTTTTAAATCACATTGTTGCTTTATTTATACAAAGTGACACATTTTCCTTACAACACTCAAAAGGAAATATTTTCTTAGCAAAATGTATCTATCATGTCTAAAGTTTGATTCAGAATAATTCTGGAGCCCCTACTATCATTGCTGGAGTTTTGCAAGAAAATGTACTCTACACATTAATCACTTTTAGGCTTACTATAATTTTTCTAAGTACTTATGAAAACAGCTTTAAAGTTATCAAGCTAATAGCAATTGCTGAAGAACTTAATTTTTAGTCATTAGTTTATAAAGCTTCATTCAGTTTCTCCATTATTGTCAAAAGTTATTGTTGCATTAAAATTGCTATTTGTTCTCAAAAGGCATAATACTCAAAATTGCATAAATACATTTTGGTCCCTTTTTGAATTAATAAGAACAAGTAACTAGTCCAGCCTTTCCAAACTTCATACCATTAAGTAGACTGCTTCTCTCTCATTATTCTCAACCAATGGTCATTGTATTTAAATAGGATAATATTTATAGCTTAACGCATCTGGAAAGCACTGACTTAAGGAAGTCTAAATGTTAGTTCGTGCCTATAATTACTTTTAACATTGTGTGACCAAGTTGGAAATGAGGATATACTGAATATTTTATTCCTCTGGTGACTTACAGTCCTTCAGTTTTTCTGATGCACAACACCCATTGCTTTATTTCTATATAGTTGCCTTCTAGCCGTTTTTTTAAAAATCTGCCATTGTAGTTCTGAGTCTAATAACAAAACAGAGACATTGACTCAAATGCTAAGAAGCAGATACATCATCTAAGCTGCATTTGTATTTTGTGGCATTTATTACAGAATAATAGAATGATAGTGTTAAAAAGGACCACAAAGATCTTCTAATCCAACCCTCTGCAGGATGCAGGAAACCATTTAACCATCTATGAGAGGTGGCTATCCAGAAACTTCCAGAGGTGAAGAAACCACAAACTTCATAGGTAGACTGTTGTAGTACTGTACATCTTATAACTATTCTTTCTGATCCTAGTTTCTGGAGCCACAAAAATAGTTATGATTATCTTCCTGTAGCTTCCCTTATGTACTTCAACATGATTATAGAATGTCCGATAAATCATCTTCAGAGTGAACATACTAAGATTTCATCTACCTGTCCTTAAATGTATTGTCTTCATTTTCTCCTCTAAACTTTCTCCATCCACTCAATAATCTTTTGGAGAAGGAGTCCCCAGAATCGTACACAATTTTACCTCAAAGAGGAGAAGAAGAATAACTGCCTGCATCTTTGATAGTCTGTCTTCTGATGCATACCTCAACTGCATTAACCATTCTAATAATTGCCTAATACTGCTAATGCATGTTTTGGTTGCATACCCAAATTTTCTCCAGTGCTTCAAAGCCTATTTTGTGTGTGCCCTATATTTTTTATCCCTAAATGTAATATCACCCCAAATCTGAGGGATTCCCTATCCTGTTAGTCTTCTGGAGTCCTGGCTCTTCCCCCAAACACTGGGCTAGAATGAGGATTGAGCTGCAAGGATAATTGCTCTACTACTCTTATTTTTGAGGGGGAGGTTTATTAATTGTTGTGAGCTGCCTAGAGTCTCATATGAGATAGGCAGTGATAGAAGTCCTATCAATCAAGAAGTAAATATTTTTTACTTTTTGTGTCACCTGCAATTTTGAAAATCAGACCATCAATTCACCAGCCAGCTCATTGTTAAAACAGTGACCTCAAAACTGATCCATGCATATCACAGCTAATTATTCTCTAACTTTATTACTTCTGATCCCCGTATGGTTAGCCAGTTGTAATCCACCTTACTATAGTGCTAGCCAAACCAAACTTTAATAGCTTGTTAATGAGAATGTCATGTGAAACCTTATGAAAAGTTTTGCTGATATCAAATTATTATTTGTACAAAATGCACTTGCATTAAAAACTATAGATTCAGCCAGATGTATAATTTTGTGAGTAGAATGTCTCCAGGGAAGTATTGTTTTCCAATGGATTTGGGGGGTGAGGGAGCAGGGAAGGATTTTTATTGATTCCTCTACTCTGGGCTGTGAAAATACTTCAGAAGGTTGACGACAAAGTATCCTAATTCTGAGTGTAATTATTCTGATGGTGTTACTGGATTCAGTCCAATATGTGTTTTAGGTAATTATTTTCTATTTTCTCATTTTGTACAGATAGTCCTTGACTTATGACCACAATTGACTCAAAATTTCTATTGCTAAGTAAGACAGCTGTTAAGTGAGTTTTGCCTTATTTTACGACCTTTCTTTCCACATTTGCTAAGAGAATCATTGCAGTTGTTAAGTTAGTAACATGGTTATTAAATGAATCTGGCTTCCCCATTGACTTTTTTTGTCAGAAGTCACCAAAGGGCCCCCAAGACATGACCAGGACACTGCAGCCATCTGATGCCAAGCATCTTAATTTTTAATCATGTGACCATGGGAATGCTGTAACTGTAGCAAATATGAAAAATGGCCAGAAATCACTTTTTTTCAGTGCCATTGCAACTTTAAACTTTCATTAAATGAGCTGTTATAAGTTAAGAACTATCTGTATTGTGCTTTGACTCAGATCTTTTTAGTCCTTTTGGTCCTACATGTGCTAGTAGATCTGTATACATTCAAGTTTATCAGTACATATGAAAAGAGGACACACAATAACAATATAATTCTTAATGAATCTTAAAAAATCTTGTACACTATTTAACCTATAAATATATATTCTCTTTTTCAGAAGACTACAAAAACTATGTCCATCACCCCTTCAGGTTAAGAGTAAACATGACTAAATAAAGATGCTT
>JANHFL010006914.1:0-16337 GCA_032468155.1 Oxyrhabdium leporinum | reverse complement strand
GCTTAGGCCTTACTTTTTACTTACTTACTTTAATGTTCTTGTTCTCTATCCCTAGAGAGACTAATCTATAAAATAAAGGTTTGTTTTATGTTTTAAGAGAGAGTTTAGTCTCCCATTTAATATCAAAGGGTCTAGTTTGTAAGAGATTGTCTATTATTAGCAATAACATATGAAAGAGAAAGTGTAATCCAGACAATAAGATGTGAGTTGTAATGAATCAATCGTAACTTTAATAGTGGTTTGATCTGTCCTTTAATTAGATAGTTAATGGATACATTCAATTTATGTGTTTGTACATTCCTAAAGAATGCTTCTAAAGTTTTTAAGTTTTATTTCTGTGAAAATGCTGTATAGATGCTACTGAGGCATCTTGTAACAGTAATACATAGACACATAGTAGGGAATTTGGAATTCCATATCAGCCCATTAAAATTTAACATTCAGATAACAAGATCTTCCTTTTTCTATTTTCTATCTTTTTAAGCTTCCAAAATCTAAGATGGTATAAAAGAAATAGGGTATAGGCTGCATATATTAATAGTATCTTGAATGTTATTTCAAACTCACCCTTTATGAATTGTGCCAAGCTCTGCCAGTCTCTGGAATGATACAGGGGGCATTGAGAGCATGTTTTCAATTTTCTTTCAGATATTTTAAAGAGAGTGGAAGGATTAGTGTATGTTCATATTCACAATGCCAAAAGTCCATAGTCCTGGATCATAATCAGTTCTGTATAGCTGTTTTTATTGTTTTAGCTGTTCCTGCTTCACTGTAAAATTATGCAGTAAAGGCAGAATTTAACAAAATGGATATATTACTAAGAAATTAAAATAAGGTTGAACTGTGAACTGAGAACATCCCAGTTTAAAAGCTATGATAAATCCACTAAATGCCCATTTTCTCAGCTCCAATTCTTACTTAATTTTATTCTATTGTAGAATTGTTATGCTTACTAGTCTTGCTGTAAGGATTATTATAAATATCCATGAAGCTACTTCCAAAGTGAAGCAGTACTAGTTTGTAGATATTAAAACCTATGAAGCTAAACTGTTACTCTTGAATGTGACATAAAAGCTTTTGCTATCTCTTGAACACCATGAATGTCTGAAAATAATAATAAAAGCTTGGATATAACAAATGCTTACAAGTATGTAATCATTAATTGTTTGCTGTCAAACTCTCAGCAACTCTGGACTGAACAAATAGCATTGAGACCACCATGGATATAATTGTATACAAATTTAGAATTGGGTTTAAAATATAAGTAATATGAAGAAATAATCATGTACATTATTTTCTTTAACCCCTTCATATTTATATTGTTAATGTTTTTCTTTCAAGATCAATCACAGATAATATAATTTTTTAATGTACAAAAGGGTATATTTGGGATTTATATTAAGAAAAATAATTATTGGATAGCACATAAACCCTTATGTTGATAGGGAAATTATTCTGAGACAGAAAAAATAGCCTAGAGTACAGATCTGATTTTATTAAAGAAGTATATTTTAAGGTGGTATTAAAGGCATTGTTTTTTGTTTTTCTTTTAATATGTATAATTTTTATTAAAATTTTAAACAATATAAAAACTAACACAACTTAAGACAAATAAGGAAGAAAAAAGAATTCAAGAAAGAAAAAACAAAATGCGTAAGAAAAAAAAGTTGAAAAATAGAAAACGAAAAAAATAGTGATGTCCTATAACATGGGAAGTGTGTCGATTAGCTAATTCGTAGCTTTCAATTAACCTTTGATCAATGCGTTAGGCAGAAAAGTGTTCTAATTGACTACATGGAACTCTTCATTGATTTAAAAATGGCCTTCAACTCAACTCAATATCTAGAGAGAGGTTATGGGCAGGAACTTTCAGAAGTAAATATACCATTGTAGATAAATTATGATGCTTCATAGAAGCATCTATATGCATGTAAGATATATTTGGAGGTCTTTAAACAGTTTAAAAAGTGTATATTTTCTTAACATCTATGTTAATTGTGTTTGTTGGGGGCTTGCATTAAATTTATGTTCCAACAAATAAATTTATATCCATCCTTTTTGTTGAATCACTTTACTTGGACAAATAAGTAAAGCTTACAAACCTTGCTATTATTATGTACTGAAGAAAAATAAATAGTCGGTTATTCCAAACCTAAAGTTATTTTATTCACTAAATATGAACTGCTTTTACAATTGAAAAATAAACGGAATCTGCATGGAACATTGGTATCCTTTTAATAGTTATAATGCAGTTTTGTAGCTGTACTATGTCTGCTGCAATAAATTTATTCAGGGCTAAAGCATAGCCCTGTATTTACAGCAGTATAAGAGCCTTAAACATGACCCGGTCCAAATTCTTAAGAGCAGAGTAAGACATCCTTCAATGTGTGTCAAATGCTCATGTCTATTTAGAATATGATCTTGCCTCATTAAAGTCTTAAAAGTCTTAACTGAAATTAAGCGTCATGGAAGGTTTCTACATACAGTTAGTCCTTAGTGAAATGTATGTTTTCTTGGGAAAAATGGGTAGCTTCGATTTAAGTTACTGCACTTGTTTATTCCAATTCTTGATGATGCTGGGCTTTGTTGAGAGGCACTTCAAAAATAAAGCATCAAGTTCTTGACTTGGTTTTACAGAGATATAGGAATAAAATTCTTCTTCATAGTAATGGTGGACTCTATGGTAGATATTTCACTGTATCCAATTATTTCATCAACACTGTTTCCAACTTATGGGACAATGTTCTCTTTGATCATTCTGAATACTTTGCCATCTATGATTCTCTTGGGAAATTTAATAATATTCTATTGCAAAATCACTTGTATTCTTGTTTGAATGTGACACTAAAGAAAACTCACATTTTGCACGGACCTCAAGTTTAATGTTTCTAGGCCTATGGTTATTCTAGTTGTTATAGTTTGAGCTTCTTATACAAGTGGATTTTGCAGGTAATCCTCAACTAACCACAATTGAGACCAGAATTTTGGTTGATAAATGTGATCATTAAGAAAGTCATCGGACACAATTTTACAACAATTTTTACTGCAGTCATTAAGTGAGTCTGGTTTCTCCCACTGATTTTGTTCATTGAAGGCCAGCTGGAAAGGTTGAAAATCACAATAACATGACTCAGGATTCTGCAACTCTCATTAATGCCAGCAGTTGCCAAGTTCCTAAATCCTGATCATGTGACCGCAGGGATGGTATGAGAACAGGTTTGAAAGTCGTTTTTTTAGAGCCTTCATAACTTTGAACCATCATTAATGGTCATAACGTGAGGATTATCTGCTATTGTTTTACTTTTCTCATGTAGTGTTTCAGAGTGGATGACCATACTAAATTGAATTAAATTATGTTTGGTGTTCTAAATTGTTCAATCTTGTTTAAATATCTGGTTAGCCTGGCTTGAGAAAGGATATGCTTTCTTCTTGGCGTTGAACTGATCTATAAAATTATCTAAGTAGGAAAGTTGTAATATATTTTTAAAATATAATTGAATGTCTTTCAATTGATTTACTGTGTTTGGATATTGCTATTATCCACACTATTCTTTTGTATTTTCTTTTTATTGATAATGCTACATATTTTGGGACCTTATATGGCATTTCCATTACTTCTTCCATTGAAATAAAATTTTAATGTAGTTAAAGCCTCTAAAGCTCCAGTATTCAGAGTATGTTCCCTGGAATCTCAGGTTTTCAGGAAAGTCATTCAGGGGGTGAACATGACACTTTTATTTACATTGTATGAAATGTATTATTGCAACATTTTGAAGACTCTTTCTCTAAAGCTTAAATATTAAATATGATGAGTAGTATTTTGCTTGCATGGAAATATAGTGGTATCAGCAGGGATAAAGTGCTTAATTGGAAAATAATATGAATTATAAAAATACAATTTGGGAAGGGGAGTTATTAAAAATGACTTTTAATTGCTGTATTTACAAAAACGTATATTAGCACTGCTGTTATCTTTTGCTATGCTATTATTTCTGCTTACTTGATGTTTCATTTTAACTCTTGGATATAAAATATGGAGCACTTGTTTAAAGGAAAGGTTTGGTGAACCAAATATCAACTGATGTCATTTCGGTCTCTAATCTAAAGGCATTTGTGTTATCCAACAGAATTGTATAATACCTTTTGTGGCCAAGAGTATAGCTAGTTAGTTTTTAAGACACAAATGCTTAGTATCATGAGAAAACTTTTTTCTAAAGAATCTTTGAGACCTACATATTTAGCCCTGAACTTCATCCAGTCTTAGCTGTAGCTAAGCTGTGAATTGGGTCTTTTGTTCAGCTATATTTTTTTTGCTATAGCATATACTGAATTACTGTGTATGTGGTCTTCAATGGCACAATATTTCCTTGTTTGATTGCAGATGCCGTCTTCGGAGATTTTGCCTTCTCATTCACATGTATTTTGAAAATAGTTTTCTTAAAATGTTTCCTTAAGGATATTAGAATAATAATGTTCATTATTAACATTAGAATAATAATGTTCATTGTGGGGACACCTATGAAATAAGTTTTCTTTATTACTGATCTTAATGCTGTTGTATGCATTAATTTTTAATATATCTGAATAGAACAGCGTTTCCTATATGTGTTTTATAAGATAATCTTTTGAAGATAAATCTTAAACATTTAAAACCTGTCAAAATAGCTGTTATTTTTACGATCATTTGTTTGTATAGTATAATAATGCACTTATCTTACAAACTGTCTTCTTCCTGCCAGTACTTGCATACAGGCAATTTTCTGACAGTAGATAATTTTTTATCAATAAGCCTCAGTTGCGCAGTGGTTGGAGTGCAGTACTGCAGACTACTTCTGCTGCCAGCCGGCTGCCTGCAATTTGGCAGTTCAAATCCCACCAGACCAGGATCAAGGTTGACTCAGCCTTCCATCCTTCTGAGGTGGGTAAAATGAGGACCCAAATTGTTGGGGGCAATATGCTGACTCTCTAAACCGCTTAGAGAGGGCTATAAAGAACTATAAAGCGGTATATAAATCTAAATGCTATTGCTATTGCTATATCACTTTTTGTCGGATTCCTGGGCCATGAGCTAATGCAGTTTAATACAGTACAAAAAGGAGATGGATAAGGTTAATGTAAACTTTCAGATTATACTCTTGGATAAGAAAAACATAGCTATTACTTTAAAAAAATATTTAGAAATAAGTACGGGTGTAATTTAAATGTGGAAGGGGGTGAGAAGGTTATTAGTTTTTGAAACAGGTTTTCAGTTTAATTCTTTTTCATTTTTCTTCAAGGTAACAAACTTGGATTGTGTTTTCTTTGCTTATTTATTTGCAGAAATGCTCTGTTTTAAAGAAATATTAAAAGTCATTCCCGATACTACATTTAAGGTTTTGAGATGTAGGTTTTCTAAACCTCTTCAAAAGATAGTGATATTTGTAATGCAAAGGCTGGCTTGAGGAAAATAAATTACTTGTTGCCTGCTAATATTCATACTGTTCAAAATTAGAAAACTTAATTTTGTGTAATTTGTGGGGGGGGGGGAAACGGGAGATGTATTATGTTTTGTTTGTTCACAGTATTTCTTCTTGAGTTTAAAATAGTCTTAAAATATATTTTGGCTTATGCTCAATGAATATGCAGTTACAGGTAATCCTTGACTTACAACAGTTCATTTAATGGCTGTTTGAAGTTACAACATCAATGAAAAAAGTGACTTAAGACTGTTTTTCACACTTATGACAATTGAAGCATCCCCATGGTCATGTGATTTACATTCGCATGCTTGACAACTGGTTTATATTTATGATGGTTACAGTGTCTCAGGATAATATGATCCCCTTTTGCAACCTTCTGTCAAGCAAAGTCAATATGGAAGCCAGATTCACTTAACAACCATGTTTCTAATCTAACAACTACAGTGATTCACTTAATAAAAGTTGTAAAATGGAGCAAAACTCACTTAACAAATTTCTCACTTAGCAACATAGATTTTGGGCTCAATTGTGGTCGTACGGGTAGTCTTTTTATCTGCGTTTAAAAAGAACATAGTGTTCATTAGAGAAGAGTTTAATAAAAACTTGATGAATTATTATAGAAGTAGGTAACTGTGGCAAACAAGTAGTAAACAGAGACAAATATAGTCTTTTATTCTTTACCCCATTAAATTGTGTAAGCTTCGGTCAACATCTATCATTAATTTAGCAATCTCATTACACCTTTTTGATAACATTAAGATGTTTTGGTTAGTGCAAAGCATTTTAAGAACAAAGTAAAATAAATTATTAACACATTTCTTAGCATTAATTGGTATTATAATATCATGTCAGCAGAAACTGTTGTAGTTTTTATATTTGTTTAATAGATTAACTTACTTCTGGCTGGTTGTCACAGTTGCTAAATTCCCTGCCTCTGGAAATTACCATTCCTGTATACCTGTTAGTTTTTTATTATAATACACTTTCTACATTCTTTATTTTATTTGCTAACATTTATAGCATATTTCATTGTCAAAAGTCTGGGAGGCTTCTATAAAGAAAAAGAAAATGACATAAATCCTATAAACAACATGAGAAACAGACACAGAACACTATTAAACATTAAACCATTAGGGAAAAACATGTTGAAATGATAAGAAAGGTATGTCATCAATTTAACTTAAAAATAAAATTTATAGAAATCAGATCACTCACATATGGGAAAAATCAGTTAATTTGCCTCAGAGTTACAGATAAGTATGATTCACTGAGCAGAAACCCTTTGCTGATTAGTACTTTAGGATTTATTTGTACTAAGAGAATAAAGTCCTCTTATATTTATGGTAGACTTAAGGCAACCTGATATTTTCACTGGTTGAAGAGAAAACGTTACATACGGTAGAAGAGTACAGGTAGTTTTTTTGAAATTACAGGCCACACTTTATTTTTTTTAATACTTTTTTTAATTTGGCCACCAGGAGCTATGGCAAATTTATTTAAATGTTTATTATTTTTAAATTACCCATTAAAAAGACATTTTTTGTAGAAGTGTTGAGTTCGTAACAAAATCAAGCATCCTGAACACAATAAATCCAACAATAAAAGTAAAATGAATTATTTAAGATAATTTTTAAAGATACTTCTCTAGATGTAGATTACTTGAAAATGTGTTTTTAAGCCTTTCTATAGGCCAGTGTAAATGGCAGTCCCTGTATACTTCTGGGAAATGAGTTTCACATTTGTGGCAGTGTAACTGAAAAAGCCCTATCCCAAGCTATAACATTAAAGAAAATGAATTAACATTGTTGCTTAAGGTTCATTGTGAGGTGTTTTTTTTAGGTTTTACTCCATCTATATCTGTTAAGATTGGGTTGGGATACAAATGTTAAATAAAGGAATAAAATAAGTTTAACAGTCTTAGCATGTTGTCATGTTTCCTAACTGGGAGCTACACCAAATATTTGTATGGACATTATTTCATATTTTTTATCCCTTGAAACATGCTGGTTTATTATTTTATTAAGTCATCTGCTATGAGTCCAAGTTCTCTTTAGTCCACCCTTCGTTCATTAAGTTAATTTACAAGGGATTATTGAATCAACAGAATGTGATGCATGTGTCACATGCACAAAATTTTTATTTTTTAAAAAACCCTTTTACATATTTAAGTCATAGTTTTCACATTATTAAAATTAACCTCAACATTTGAAAAACATTTAATACCAGTAAGGTGCATTTCCCATGGGAAATGCTTATCAAAGAGTGTAATCATCTATTCATTTTTTTTCTTAATTCAGAGTCAGATTAGCGCAGCAGAGCATGTGTGTTCATTTATCTGTCCCATTTATATATAAAACAAGAGGTTAGGCTTGAATCTAATTTTTATAGCACAATTATGTTTATTTGGTATGTTTATGTAGTGCCAAATCTAAATGACTCACAGCAGTTTGCAATGTAATACTCATAAAATACAAAATCACAAGTAAAAACAATTGCAATTAAAAACCCTAAATCAAAATCAGTAAGACATTGGTGCCAACCCCATCTAGCCCAGCAACAATAACCGAAGAGACTCCATAAAAAATTCTGTCTTGGCAGCCTTGCAGAACAAACTTGTGACTGCTATTATGGGAAAAAATCTGAGAGCGTCTTCCCCACTCACATGCTGAATATGGAAACCAGAAACATCCTTATCTGGGGCAACAAAAGACAGAACAGTTCTACCTTGAAGAGACACTCCTTAAAATACCAAAGTGTTTAAAATCAGTACTTTGAATTATCCAAGGAAATTTATTGGTAACCAATACAGCACACAGAATATAGGTGTTCAATAGGTAAAGCAAATCTCAGCAGCCAACAGCATCTGAACTACTGCATTTTGTGCCAACTGTAATTTCTGAATAGCCTTTAAAGGCAATCTCATAATAAGATGAGATGGGTACACACAAATCTAATAAATAAATTATAAAGTGCATGGAAGTTTCATCAAGTAGTAATGGAAGAGCCAGTGTTTTCTTTTACCCAGGTAACTGGACTTTCTTTGTTTTTCTTGAAGATGTTTCACTTCTCATCCAATAAATTTCTTCAGTTCTTCAGAACCTAAGAAGCTTCTTGAATGAGAAGCAAAATGTCCTCAAGCAAAAACAAAAGTCCAATCGCCTTTTGAAAAAGCACCTTTGGGCAGAGGCGGGCTGCTCTTGCTTTAGCAAGAGGTTCGCTAGTCCCACGTGCGCATAAAAGCATAAATGTCAGTGCATTAGATCCACAGCGAATAGAAGTGAACAACATTATTATATTCTATTGCTTTATAAGCCCATACTTTTTGGAGCAGCTAACGTATACAAGCCAATAGTTGAAAGAAAATAACTTGAATTCTGGCAAATTTTCAGTAATTATAATTTAGACATCTCAAATTGGGAATTATATTGTGTTCTGGGATTCCTTCATACTTTATGAGGCAGATATTTTTCTGGTTGCATATATTTTGGCGGCTTTGAAAATCCAAATGCTTAAAAGGTAGAACTGGAAAGCATACAGAAGAACAACCACGATTTATCTGTAGAATAAAAAAGTATTCATATTTTTACTGGTCTAGTTCTTTAAAATAGCAAGTTTTTAATTCCAATTAGTAATTGGTTTGTATTCCAAAATAGGTTTGTTTTTTAATATTTCAGCTGCTAATCACTTTTCTCATGATACATCAAAGCAAGAGGCTGCATTCCATAACTTTTATTAAATGTCAACCTTCTGATAATTTATAAGAGAACTGACTATTTTGATTAGGTAACTGAGATGGAGGGATTGTTTATTTTATTTGCATGTTTATTTGAAATAACTTCCTTTTAGATTATAAAGTTTCAGATCAACTATAATAATTGGTTAAAATAATCATGACTCTAAAATAAAATTAGGGGTAAAAATTAAAACAAGCAAAACACAGAATATGGGTAAAAATTAAAAAGTTCAGGAATATTTATCAGAGTAGGATGGGGAACCTGATAATTCCATCCATAGCTTTACTATGTAATTAAGTTAGCACGGTCTGACAAATTTGTTCCTATCTCATTACATTGTAGTAGTGGGATGATTGAAAAATTAATTTACCGGTATTAGAAAATAGAACAGGGAAATAATGAATGAAATAATTTAGCTTTTCTTTGAAATTGTCTATATTAGGGTCCGAAATACCAGCTGCAGCAACACTACCAGGCCGTGGCCTGTTCAGAACTGGGCCACACAAGAGGCAGGCCAGTGTGCATGTATGCGCAGCCTGACGTGTGAAAGCGGAGGATAGTGCGCACGCACCTTTGCAGCCAGTTCCCCTCTTCCCCTCAGCCGGATCACCAGGCTGCAAAGGTTGTGGACCGCTGGTCTATATGCTTTTGTTCAAATTATATATAACAAAAGCATATAGCCAATTTATTGTCCATAATATATGACCATCTCAAGTTAATATTCAGAAGTAAAGGTTGTTCTTCAAATTGCAGTTATAGACATTGCACACGGGTTACTGACAGCATCTTTTTTAGAGAGTATGTGGCTGCCCAGATAAAAAACACGCTGTGGAAAATAATTTAATCTCTCAAAAAATATAGACTGTTCTGACATATAACTGTAGAAGGCTGGTGATAGATAATTGTATATCTGTTGAATTGTATTAATAATAGAAGTATTGGCATAACATGTTGCTTTCCTGTTATGCTTGCCTTAGCTACTCCAAGCTGCCAACCTTAAACTAGAGGAAAGCTTTGCTGCGCCTGCACCAAATTACGTAATCTGTAAGGGGCTGTCCTATTTCAAACAAATGTTCAGCTTAAATTTCTTAGTATACATTCTCTTGCAAAGGTGCACAAGTCAAGTCACATCATATTCGGGTTTGAATTAAATATTTAACAATATAAATAATTAAATTGAGTTTAAGATATGCTTGCTTTTTGAAAAGGGTAAATCAAAGGAAATGTACGTATATCTTTAGTATATGTGTTTGCAGATTATGTATTAGTTTAGATTCTGCATCTATAAACTTGTCAAAAAGAACAAATATTTTAGAAGTTGTAAATACAATAACTGGTGTTTGTTGTTATTTCTTAGCCTAGATCAGTGTTGGCGAACCTTTGTGGCACCAAGTGCCGAAACGGGAGCGCGAATGTGCAGGGGAGCGCTGGAAACTGGAAGAGCAGCTCCTTGGTGCTCGTGGGAGCACCAGAAACCAGAAGAGCAGCTGAGCTTCTGGTTTCTGGCGCAAGCATGCGCGCCGGCCATCTGGTCTTCTGGTTTCTGGCGTGCATACATGTGTGAAGACCAGCTGGCCAGCGCTCCCATGCATGTGAAGACCAGCTGGCCGGTGTGCATGTGCACGCCAGAACCCAAAAGAGCTACGGGTGATGGCTGGCGTGCCCGGAGAGATGGCTCTGTGTGCCACTTCCAGCACACATGTCATAAGTTGGCCATCATGGGCCTAGATGTTTTCCCTTTGAACCAATTTTTTAATTTTGTCATACTGCTTGATGTTAAAAGATGTCTTAGCATGTTAAATATCACACCTACTAGTATAAAGTAATGTAATATGAACTTAGCAATCTTAGCTGCGGCAAATTCTGGGAACTTTGGCAGTTTGAAATATAAATTCAAAGAAGGTGTTCTGGTCTATTATGAATCATCATTAATAGGTAAGTGCAGTGCTATCCTCCAATGTTGGCTCCCTTTACATCTACTGTTTCCAAAACAAAGTTAGCAATAAATCAATTATGATTATTATATACAGTGATCTCAGTGAGGTAATTGAAATTCTTTTGTTTTAATAGCATTATTCTACATCTGATTCTTCATTGGAAAGTTCTGACATTTTTTGTATAACCAACTTGTTACTGTTTTACATGTAGTTCCCATTTATTCCTAAGTAAATGTTTATACAGCTAGGACATGCCAATATTTGCTACTGAAAAATTAAGTCTTGTTAATTAATTCTGTTATTTTGAAGTGACAGTACCATACTATATCATCAGAATACTAATGTTCTATTAAACCTGTCAGTTAAGTGTTAGGTATATTCTTAACTATTGTATAATTATACTGAAACATTGATAGTAGTTTTTCAAATGTAAACGTATCAAACATGTATCTTAACTCAGTTACTTACTGATAAAACAACAACCCTGAATATCTCTTGATTCTGAAAATAATTTTTATCACAAACTGATAAACTATATAAACTGTACACTAGACAGGAAATAAGGAAAGTATCCCAGAAGAAGAAGAATAAATATATCATGGACATGTATATCATGGAAACTGTACACTGGGCCTCTACTTTTACCTTTTAAAAATACAGAGGTTGGTATAATTTTTTATTCAAAATAGACTCTGTTCAGATAAGGACTGAAAGGCCACTCGACTTTTATAAGTAGCAACTGCTGCAATGTATTCTACTTCTGCCATACGCTTTTCTGTGAACTATTTGTTTAAACCTGCTAGTTCTGTTAAAATTCCACGAGTACTTAAATATGTCACCTAAAATTGTCTCTTAACATAAATTGTTTATGCCAATGTTACTATGTGTTGCATTTAAGAAAAATTGCTAGCAAACTTAAATATATAACAGTTCTAATCAAAATAAATATTGAGGCTTCTCAAATGTATTGATGTTATTCTTTTTGTAATGCATTAAATATGTCTGGCTCATATGCTGTTAGGAAAATATTTCCAGTATCTAATTCAATATTATAGACCATTCTAGTCATAAAGTTGTGGAAGGTAAGAAAATCAACAGTGGTTCTGTAACAGGGAGGTAAAAAAGTAAAGGAGTCCCTGCAGATTTTACTCCACTAGTTCTTGCCGACTCTAGAGGGTGGTGCTCATCTCTGTTTCAAGGCCATTGAGCTATTGCCGTCTGAAGACATTCCCACAATCATGTGGCCAGCATAACATCATAAAGCGCTGTTACCTTCCCACAAAGTTGTACCTATTTATTTACATTTGCATGCTTTTGAATTGCTAGGTTGGCTATGTTGCATGCTTTTGAATTGCTAGGTTGGCAAGGGGGGGAGCTTATCCCATCACGTGGCCCTTGGGTCTTGAACCTGGGCTGCTGTCTTTCCAACCAACAAGTCCAGTGTCTTAACCGCTGAGCCATTGAACTGCCCTTCTGTAACAGGGAAGGGACTGTGTAAAGCATTTGGCATGTCAGTTTTGTATTAGCAGCCATGTTAGATTGAAAATATTCCTAGCAAAATATTGTATTGTTAAAAATAGTGTGCTGCTTACCAAAACTTCAGTACCATTTAATATAGAATGATAGAAACTATGGAAAGCACTTCTGCAAGCTTTTTCACCTCAATTAAAATTTACTTGGTTTAGTTTTATGTCATTTATGAATGCTCATGAAACTTATTTTGGTCATTTATTTTTTTGACCAGGATAGGATACACATTAATACCTTATTTTAGAATGTCATATCTTTCATTTGTCAGTAAAACACCTTTCTGCTCTCTAGATTCACAGTTTGATTTACCTGGGAGTTATTCATTTTTATCAAGGGTATGGTGAATAGGGAATAAACTTGATCTCTTAATTAAGATATGTAACCCAAAAATTGCAAAGACAGATCTGGATTTGATTTCTTCATCTGCATGTGATCAGTGCACATTCCTAACATGTTACAAGCAGCTTGTGCCTCTGAAAACACAAGATCAGTTTTCAGTTGCAACTGCCGCTAAAGGAATTAAGCTGATTCTTCTATGTGCAATCATTTGGTCCATTACAAACAGAATTAATTGCTGATCCGTGCTTGCCTATGTTGTTCTCTTGCCATTTACATGTACACCAACCAGCAGTCAGGAGACACGATGAAAATTCTTTAATCTCAAAAACATAGATAAAATAAAACCATAGTTTCAACTGACAAATTGTGAGCATCCTAAACGAAGCCAAATCAAAAAATGCCAGAGAATTCCTGGAAGCTTGGCATTCAGACAAATCAGCCATCAATAGACACATAGAAATAAACCATATTTATACACCACTCAAAAGAGATAATAAAAAAACCTAAGAAGAAACAGGATAAGTAAGAATTAACAGCAGGCAAATAAACAGAAAACAATACCCTAATCAAGGAACTACTAAACAGAAAACCACACCCCGACCAGCATTGGCAGGACAAGTTATTGTATATACTCACATTCACTCACACTATTGATGTTACCTAGTTGTGTAATAAAACATCCCCAAGCAAACAACCAAGAACTCTACAGTTTAACTCTGTGCTACTACATATGTTCTTTCTGTTAGCTCTTACTTATTGCTAAAGTTTATAAAAAGCAAATATTGGACAAAAATAAATGTGGAACAAGAAATGAGTGAAACTCTGTCTCAAAAATGAAACTCAGATTTCAGAAATTGTGCAAAAATAAGAAAACTCATTGTTTTCCTTGATGAAAAATGTATAGCTTTAAGCGGTATAAATAATTAGTATATTTGTTCCTTGACCAGTCCTAATTGCAATAAAATGATGTTATTGTCAGTGCTAGGAGCAAGAAAATGGCAAAGGCCAGTTGGAGGTGATGGAATGCAGGCAGACAGTGCAGGATCATATGGCTGGCAAAGGCAGTAGAACTCAGGATGGCCAAAAGGGCAGAAATGAAGGAGGAGAGGCACAGATAGAGGAAGAAGTGTCCTCGGCAATAATTGCAGCAGACTCCCAGCAACCAAATTTTAATTATGTGACTATGGGGACGAAACAGCAGCCAGAATTTTGGGGACCCTGGGCATAACTATACCAATTGTTCAGTGTTACCAGAACCAAGAACAGCAAGGATAGTAATAATTGTAGTTATACATTCATTCATTCACTCACTCATCACATTTTTTTTTCTAAAAAATACATTTTGAACTAATTCATGTATGATCACAGCATAATGATAGTACATATTTCATTGCTTGATTAAGTTTAGGTAGTATTTAATAATAAATCATTAAATAGAATGATTTCTATTTAACAACAACAGAACAGAATAAATTACTGATTACAGACTAGATATAACCTGGTAATTAAATAATCAGACTGTCTGCCAGGTCCTTGTAGTTAGGAAAAAAAGGATAATTTGATTTTAAAAAATGAACCGACACTGTTATGCTAGCATTGATCATACTTTACTTATTAAATGTAAATGTTCTTTTGGTAATATAGTGCCATGCATCTATTGGAAAAAACTTGCTTGAGTTTGTTCCCAAATAGATGTAAGCCTTAGTTCAGGTCTTGTGGAGATGCCTGGGGCGCAGTCTTGTTCTGTTATCTGAGAATGTTTAAACCTGGAACAAAGTCCTTATGAATTGCCCTGCTTTTTAGACCCATGCTTTTCCTGATTGGCCAAGGCTGCCCAGAGGCTGACACGTAGAGGTAGTAAATTTATCCTTGAGGTTAACCCTTTGTCTCTTAAGAAGGCATTAGTTCACACACCCCCTCTTCAAAAACACATCATTGGATCCCACCATACTCAACAAATTTTCTGCAGTGTCCAATCTCCTTTGTTAAGGAAGGTTGTGGACAGGTAGTCATGTAGCAGCTTCAGTGGACTCTTGATGAAGTGAATTATATGGATCCCCTTTAATTAGGTTTCAGGCCTAGATAATGGATTAGTTTCATTTTTGCATTATCTGGCAGGAACAGAATTGTAGTTCATTTATCCTGGTGCTTCTTGACCTCTTGGCAGCTTCTGATATCATTGATCAGGGTATCATCCTGGATTGGCTTCAGTGATTAGGAAAGGTTGACGCTGTTCTGTACTAAACCACTTCTTTCCTATGGGGTTGATGCAAGTTGGTAAAGTGAGAGGTTTGCCCCTTGACCCCTATATGCATTGGTACTGTGTCCCGTTTAACTTCTGCATGAAACTGCTGGGGGCGAAATCAACTTTCACCATCAACTATACTGGTGATACTCAGTGATACTTCTCTGCCCCTGGTGAATTAAGCAATGTTGTTGTCCCAGTGCCTGGAGGCTGTAGGGATCTGTATGCGGAACAACAGGCTACACATAAACCTGCCAAGACTGAGTGACTTTGGGTTTTACTACCTTTCAAATCTGGAATTGTATCGTCTTTGATGGGTTGGCCTTCACCAAACAGATTCATTTCACAATCTGGGTGTCCTTCTGGATTCATGACTCCTGCTCAAAGAGCAGATGACAATTATAGCTAGGAGATCCTTTGCACAACTTCATATTGTGCGCCACGTACCCATTCCTGGATTATTAGGCTCTGTTTATGGTTATTTACACCCTAGTCATCTTCCAAATGAACTACTATAATGCACATGGGACTGCCACTGAGGAGTATCTTAGAAGCTTCAATTGGTGAAAAATACAGCCACACCAGCAGAGATATGTAACACTAGAAAGACACACATTATACTTCTGCTCTGTGAGCTGCAGTGGTAAACTAGTTTGTTTCTAGGCACAATTCAAGGTGTTGCTCGATGCTGTGAAATAGAAGGGAAAACAAGGAGCAGAAAGTACTCTTGGGTGTAATTCCATGGTGAGAAATATTTTAAAATGTATTTTTCAATTTCTGTTATTCTGTACAAAGAAATCCTGATGAAATCAGCTCATATCATGAGATAATGAAGAGAAAAAATACTTCTTGATAGGAGGTATTTATAGCAATAACTTTAACCTTATTTTTTGGGTGCCAGACTTTGTACTGAAGTGCCATTCCTTCTCTGGAAAAATGCTTTTTGAGGAAAGCCTGTGATAAACAGTGCAATTTACTTCCTATCAGGAAATGCTTTTTTAAGTGTTTTATCTTTTTTTTTTATTTTTTATTTTATTTTTCGATTTGTATACCGCCCCTATTCCGCAGACTCGGGGCGGTTCACAGCAAGTAT
>JANHFL010006913.1:14458-25832 GCA_032468155.1 Oxyrhabdium leporinum | reverse complement strand
CTCCAGCTGCCACTCCCGACTCTGTTCCGGCCAGCAAAGAAGTAATGGCTGCAGGCACTTCGCTCCGACAAAAAGCGGTGCCAGAAGCCTCCAGCCACAACCTCTTTGCCGGCGCGAGAAGCCTCCAGCCACCACTCCTGACTCTGTTCCAGCCAACAAAGAAGTGATGGCTGCAGGCCCTTCGCTCCGACAAAAAGCGGTGCCAGAAGCCTCCAGCCGCCACCTCTTTGCCAGCGCCGGAAGCCTCCAGCTGCCCCTCTTTGCCTTCTCTTTCTTTCCAACTAACCATTTGCCTGCATTCAGCAGGCAGTCAACGCGACGTCACTCACAGCAAGGTGCCACCGCCGCATCTTGCCATGAGTGACATTGAGTTGGCCATGCCCACTCAGTCACATGACACCCCCCACCAAGCTACGCCCATAGAACCAGTGGTGAAAAAAATTAGATTTTACCACTGAGCCAGTAGTGACAGTTTGTGGCTTTCAAAGGTTTTCTTGATAAACAGAGCAGCAGTAGTAGATTCTGGCTGCACTCCTGCTCTGAATAAAAGCATGAATCAACAGAAATACTTATGTATTATGAGAATCACTTTTTCCTATTTGGTAGGTCTGGTTTGAAATATTGGTACATAGGAATTACAAAACGTATTGATTAGTCAAAAATATATCTATATACAACCAAAACTCTCCTATTTGTTTGTTTGTACTCTTCAGTTAGCTAAAATGGTGCATTATAATGTTTAAATCAAGGTTCCTCAAATCTGCTAAGTTAAAAAATATGTTAAAAAAAACTCCATAACTCCTACGGAATTGAAATTTCCACTATGTTCAGACCAGTTTTATTCACAAAATTAGATGGTCAGAGGATCATGATTTCTGATGCTCCCTGCCAGCTTTCCACAAGTAAAATCATAGGGGAAGGCAGGAAGTTAGAAGTTGCTCCCACTCCCAATGCATTATACTGCAACAATTTTTTGAATCCAGGCACCTCAAATTCCTTATGAATTAAAGAATGTGTAAAAAAAAAACTCTGGAATTCCTGTGGAATTGAAATTCCGACCATATTCAGAGAAGTTTTATTCCCACATTTCTGGCCATTGCAGCATCCCTGCAGTCACGTTTTATATGTGTGTGTGTGTTTGTGTGTGTGTGTATTCAGCATTTGAGTAAAAAAACTATGGCCAGCCCAATTATGGCACATAAAAGGATGACTCAATAGGAGTCATTGATTGTCTAGTACAGAGGTGTCAAATGCAAGACCTGTGATGTGGTCAGATCCGGCCCATGGAGCCATCCTGGAAAATGTAAGGGGCCGGCCCGTGTTGCTTCGGCCCGGTCTACCCAGTGTGAAGAGAAAACATGCCAGCAGTTTGGGGAGTGGCATCAAGCTACCATGCCTACCCTGTTGGCCACACCCAGTAAGTGGCATCAAGCTGGCCATGTCCACCCAGTTGGCCATGCCCACCTAGTCAGCCTTGCCCATCCGGCCCCCTGAGGTCAACCACAGCCCAGATGTGGCCCTCAATTAAATTGAGTTTGACACTTCTGGTCTAGTATATATTAATTGTTAGCTATGGCTAATTCTGAATATATAGTAAACTGTAGTAATCTATAGTTTGTTTGCTATATCAGAAAATAATCCAAGATTTAATGATCATCCCCTTGGTGGTTTGTAGTAGCAGCAGAAGAAGCAGCAACAAGAAAACATTTTTGCCATGCTGAAACATAATTTGGGCTAATTAAGGGTTGACATTTGTGTACATAAAAGTCATTTACTTCTAACTCTCAAACGATATTCTCAGTCCAGTAATTTCGCTTTTAAATGTTTATATATGAGATTCCACAGTTCCTTTTTTTTTTAAAAAAAAAGAAAAGATCCACATGTCCAAGCTCTGCCAATCTTTGCTCTACCAAAAGAGAGAGAAGTGCACACCATTTGAACAAAGGCACGATTGATAGATGTAAGGTAAAAATGAAGTATGACACCGTAATGATCAAGAAATCATAAACCTTCCCAGATGCAATGTTCAATCAATGAGAATATAATAGAGGAATATAACGTTTGTATTTGTGAAATCTCACACACTCCGAATACCTTGAGAAAAGTGTAAAATAATGTGCTCTATGTAGAAGCAGAAAAAGCAAAACAATAATTTAATAATGTGTAATAATTTAAAATTTGTTCCTTAAACTTATAGTAAAACCTTCAGTAGAAGAAAATGTTACATATTTTTTTAAAATAAAATCACTGTCTGAATTTAAATGAATTGTATTAGATCTTTTCTTCAGAAAGTGGCTTAAAAAGCAAGACTGCCAACACATGTCTTCAAATAGGGCAGAACTAGCTTTGGAGGTCATCACATCCTGGGTGGTTTAGCTCCTTTTGTGACACCCAGCAGTGCTACACAACAGCCTTTGACACAACTTTCACAGCATACAACATTCAGATACATATGACAGCATGACAAAAATATATGTCACTATGCCACTATGCTAATAACATATGTCTGGCAAGATATAATCATTATTTCTTTATATATTTATCTGTGGCATTTATAGCCAGGTTGGCTAACTATAAACTATAAGGAAGAGAAAATATTTAATAAATATGTATTCATATGTACTCATCAGCCTTCTCTGTATTATTATTTTTTTATTGAGGAGGAGGAAAAGAAAAGAAATATACATGAAATGACATAATTCTTTAAAAAAAAATATTTTCCTAGACTACTGGAAAATGCCTCTGAGCAGGGTACATCCCAACCTGAATAAATTGAGTTAAAAACAATACAACAAAAAATTAAATAATATTTCATAGCCTACTTATAGAATCAGGAACAGTCATCAGCATAACTCCAAGACAAGAAGATTATAGCTGACAATCAGCTGTATACACTGAATCTGCTGAATATCATATTTAAACATCGCATGGGCTTTTAGTATAAAAAATAGTAGATGCATAGCATGGTCTGGGAATATATCTGGGGGTAATGCCAGATGTAAAGATTGAGTAGTTCATAGGAAGGGCGTTTCATAGGCTAATAAGTAGCTTCTCACATTCTTAATTGATACCCTGTTTTCCAGCCATGATTAATAAATGTTCAGCATGTTAGCTACGAAACTTTATAAACCTGTCACCGGGCATGGATACGCCATGGAGACCATTGCATATATATTTGGTGATCATTCCAGGAAACACTGTGTTTATTCCTATAGGTATTTACCTTTAGTAAAGCTTGTGATGATCATAATTTTGATATTTTTGGAACTATAAGTTCCAATTAACTCACAATTAATGTTTGCAAGTTTTGAAAACTATTTTTTGTTCCACAAAAAGTAGATGTTATGTTTATGTTAGAATAGATAGATACATGCCAACAAACCAAAGAATACTTTTTATACCTGCCTTGTAAAATTCTAAGTCATATGGCAGTAATAATAAGACCTGGAGAAAATAATAAAACACAAAGACCTGCAAAACAGAAGTAGAACCAAATCCAGTCCAAACATCTAGCTGGCAGTGTGATGAACCATAATAGTAATAATTTCTAAAAATGCCCTCAAAGATTTATTTACAGTTTATTGAAACTTCCTTTTATCTGACTTGTCCATGAATAACTTTAAACGATATTCTCCCAGTTGATCTAGAACAGGGGTGTCAAATTCACATCATCACATTGTACCACGACTTTTCCCCCCTTCACTAAACTGGGGTTGGGCATGGCCAGCATGTGATGAATCCGGCCTGGGGGGGCCACAAGTTTGACACCCTTCGATGAGCTAGAACTTTTTAGGTTTAGCTTCATATTCAAGATGGTATGCATTTCATGGAATTCCAGATGAATTAATTTTTCAGGAAATATCATCTGAATTAACTTAGAAAATCTTTCCGAGATGCCATTTGCTTGTTCTGGCACATCATGTATCCTTTTGGGAAAAATATCTCACCTAGAATTTTCACTGTTCTCCATGACATAATGCATGACTAGCTGCTTCCTGTTCTTTATTTCTAACATCTTTCAATAACTATAGAAATGAAGGGGATTATTTCTTCTTTTTCTGAGTTCAAATGAATAATGATTCTGTCAGTACACTGCTTCTAATTAATTATTCTAGTTAATAGAACCTACTGTTTAATTACTTCATGATTTCTTCCTTACTAAACTTTAAAAGTTTTCTCTTAAAATACTGAAATTTTTACTTTGCATGGATCCAACAGCGATCAAATTGTCTTTGCACACTTATTCTTACTTCTTTCCTCACTTTCCTTAATATAACTTACTCTAAATCACAGTACAGTATGGGCATGTTTGAATGTAAGTACCATAAACTAAAATGCAGTAATAAATAAAAAGAATGAACCAATTTATATTCAGGAATAATCATTGCTAAATTTTAACTTTTGCTCCCCTAACGGGAAAATATTGCATTGATATGGCTATGAATCTGTTTTAAAGCCAAATCAAGTTAGAAATGTCATATTTAGTATTGCAATGAACTGAATGTTTATGCAAAGTTTCATCTGCTGTTTTTCCACTCATGATTAATTACTTTGCACTGTTTAAATTACTGAACAACTACGAGTGAACTAAGTAAAGGAACATTCAGCAGATTCCCAAAGGATTTTGAGAGGTGGTTGCTCATTGCAGGACCGGGTGTCTCTGTCTGGTATGACCAAAGATGCACTGTGAGCTTAATCAGAAGTCCAAAGGTTAGAACAATCATTGGGTCAGCTCATTGAATGATTGAGTTTTATGGCCTGAGTTTACTGGGTGTTTCTTGTTAATAAACAGTAATTAAGGGAGGTATGCAAAACATTCTTTAAAACTAAGTTTTAAAGAGGCTGGTTATCAGATCTTTGGAGGCTAAAGGAGGAAAAGAAAGAGAAGACCTTCACTGACCTTGTTTATTTAAACTTGCTACTTCAGCCTAGACCTCTATCAGTACTATCTACCTAGATCAGGATGTCCTGGCAGTTCTGTAACCACCCATAAGTCAAAAACACAGAAATAGTTGACTTTGATTCAAATCTGCTGATTGACTTCTGTGCTTTTTAGATGTTCATGATGAATTGGCAGTCTCACTGATTAAAAAAACCCAAAATGTTCCATATAAACTCAGTTCCTCTTTGAGATAAATAGATGCAAATTACAAAATTCCTTAAAATTATAACAAAATTAATTTAACTGGGCTCTCAGATTCCCAGACTCCCTGTTGGTATTCTTTTAGAACGGGTATCAAATGGGCGGCACATGGGTCAGATGCATCACACACAGGCCATGCCCACCCCAGCTCCATTAAGGCAAAAACGTCATGATACGTCACGTGACATCAACATGATGCAGCAAGTTTGACATCCGTGTTTTAGAAGCGTCAGCTTGTATAAGAGAGAGGCTAGAGGCATAGCTCTCCAGAGACTCATCCCAGTTTTGGACTGGTTGACTTTACTCAGGGATAGGCTGCAGCACGGTTGCAGAGATTCGTGCGAACCTCTAGTTCTGAGCTCTGGCTGGGCCCACCCAACCGCCCTTGCCATAAGCCATCGCTAAATAACTCACCTTTCCGCCACCCACGCTGCCCACGTGAGCTCCGCATCACTTCTGCTGTACTCACCGGAGCCGCCTTAATCATCAGCTGCCTCCCTGTAGCTTCGAACGAGCCCCAAATGCGCACACACAACCAGTGAACCTCTTGCCAAAGCAAGAGCAGCCCACCTCTGACTTTACTGGATCTGGAAACTAAACTAAAGCAAAATATATTTTTAAAATATTATTTAATAATACCCAGCCAAAAACATGAGATGTTCAATGCTGCTTAATTAGAAATCAGCAATCTGCATTTCATGGTTAACCCCAAGACCACCTGTTCTCAAGTGAATCAGCCTATCCTGGAAGAACTTAGCCAACTAGCTCCTGTGTAGTTGCCATCTCTGAAGGAATTACATCTCCATCTGTAGTTTACTCAATGGTGTTATCCTTCCTGCTGACCCATGGTATATGTTAGCATCACTTCCTCCCTTACCATTTTCTGCAAAAAGTGAAAATGTCTCTGGGGGTGTTAAATTTCTCTTTAGCATCTACCCGTTGATTAGTTATTGTAATATATATTGTTATTGTTTGAATATTTTTAAACTTAGTTTGCTGTTCTTTCTTATCAGACCTGTTTTGGAATGGCATGGAAATGGTAGTGATAAAGAACTATAACTAACTGTAGAGTCTTTGGTCCTCTCTGAACTCGGTTGTTTCCTTACAGATGTTTCATGGCTCAATTAAGTAACATCTTCAGTGCTAGAAGAGAGTGGGCTTTGCTCTCTGTTTATATACAAGTGGCTTCTCCTGTAATTGTTGGTGGGAGAGTTGTTTTATTTTCTTCCTTGCTTAGGCTGTTGTTTACTGTTTGATTGTAGATCTGGTATTAATCCTGCTGTTAATCCCATAATTAAACACATTTCAATCATTTCTAAAAATAGATCAAAAGTAATATCACTGAAAAGTATGCAAATGGTAGGGAATAGAATAGAATAGAATAGAATAGAATAGTTGGAAGGGACCTTGGAGGTCTTCTAGTCCAACCCCCTGCTCAGGCAGGAAACCCCATACCATTTCAGACAAATCTGAATTATCTGAATTCAATTGTCCAATCTCTTTAAAAACTTCCAGCGTTGGAGCATTTACAACTTCTGGAGGCCAGTCGTTCCACTCATTCATTGTTCCGTCAGGAAATTCCTCCTTAGTTCCAGGTTGCTTCCCTCCTTGATTAGTTTCCATCCATTCTTGTCTTGCCTTCAGGCGCTTTGAAGAAGAGCTTGACTCCTTCTTCTTTGTGGCAACAGGAATGAAGTTTGTTCGGGGAGCCGTTTTTGAAATAAACTTTAGAATCGCAAAATAGAGGGAAAAGAAAGTCTTGTGAACAAATCAGGCTATTTTGTATTCCATCCCAGTCAATAGCTGTGCTGTGAGCAAAATCCGTCCTTTATTTATTTTTTTAAAGCAGCTTGAAATTGTGGAAATTGTGTTTGTTAAAAAGAATTGCTTTTCTTTTTACCTGTTGTATATTGCACACATTGTATATTTCGATACAGGGAATATTCGACTTGCGGCCGCAATTGAGCCCAAAAGTTATGTTGCTAAGCAAGACAGTGGTTAAGCGAGTTTTGTCCCACTTTGCGACCTTTCTCCCCCATGGTTGTTAAATGAATCATTGACTACATGGCCATGGGGATGCTGCAGTGGTCATAAGTGTGACAACCGATCATAAGTCACTTTTTCCAGTGCCGTTGTAACTTTGAACAGTCACTAAACGGGTGGTTCTAAGTCAAGGGCTACCCGTACTTTCTTTTTCTTTTTATTGATTAAGCTGTGAAAATACATCTCAAAATTTGGGTTTTGAGACAGCATGAAAGCCAAATGATTCCCTGTTTTGGACCTGCGGTTCAACTGTGAAGCTTCAATTAAATTTTGTTCCGATACAAATTTTAACCAGTAGAAGAAACCCCAAAGAGTTAATTCTAAGCTGTGCAATTCTATAAAATGGTTGTTGCATCGAAGAACCTGTTTTGTTTTGTTTCGATTTTTACATTTTACTAGCGAGGCATAGCAAAGTGACAAAAAATAAAGCATCACTAGCGATACAGTACGCAATGAAACGCATTACGCAAAAAAAAAGTAAAGAGAAAAAGATGCATATAACATCAATAAAATATTAATCCTTGCCTGAAGTTTATCACTAAAACCTAAACTGTATAGAAAACTATTTGCTCCAGCTTCTCATTTTTGGACGAGACATTTCAGAAATGGATAAAATGCAAAACTTGATTGCATTCCTTAACATCAGGAAGATAGATTTGTTTCTTTCGTGCAATATAATTCTCTTTTCTGAACCCCAAGCTCAGTAAAGCCAGAATTCCTCACAAACACACAAAAAAAACCCAGATTCTTTATTTTGGGAATTGTCAAAGAAGGGACAGCAGAACCTGGAGGTGGAGTTAAAAGAGGAATCCGCCAAGAATCCCTCTGTAGTCACAAACAGATTAAGTCCAACCCCCTCTTAGTGCCTGATCTAATTCCAAGCAAGTGATAATCGTTAATTGAGAAGATTCCTGTGCATGGGCTTTTAGCAATAGATCAGTTTATTTGAACTTTCAGATGTGAACCTGGTCTTTTGGGTCTGATAATTCAAAATCGCATTACATCTTTTAACTATCATAATTTATACTATATCCTGTTAATATTATCAGGTAACCCTTGCAATACGTAGCCCATGTTAAGATTCGTTGTGATTTGAAACTTCGCATTTCTGTCTGGCCCAGGACAGGATGTTCCATAACCCACCCCCAGGTTGTGGATTTTTGTCTCCTAATGGTAAATGACTGTGGTTGGTGCCTTCCCCAATGTATTCTTGGACACTTCTGTTGCTTCTTTCGTTTCTTTTGCGGTTTATTCTTATCCCTTTTTTTGGGGGGGGGGGAATACCACGTGTAAGACTTTTCGAGTTTCTTCTGTAATCGAAACGGCTTCTCCGTTGTCAAAACAAACTCATGTTTTCAGCAGGATTGGTGGAGTTCCCAATATTTGTTTTCCTTTATCATTATTTTTTGTGCTTGTTTATCTCTGAGAGAGAGAGAGAGAGAGAGTTGGAGAAATAGAGCAAGATGATTTACAGGTGGCAGTTCATTTAGTGACTGTTCAACGTTACAACGGCACCGACAACAGCGACTGAGGACTGTTTTTTCACACTGAAGGCTGTTGCGGTATCGCCACGATGAGGGGGATCAAAATTCGGACGCTTGGCGACTGGTTCATCCTTACGACGGTTGCAGTCTCCCAGGGTCATGTGAGATCCCCTTTTTGCGGCCCTCTGTCCAGCAAAGTCAGTGGGGAAGCCTTGAGAAGCGGATTAGTCGCCGATTAATCGCAGTGATTCACTTCACAACGGAGGCAGGAAAGTTTGCAAAAACGGCACAACGCTCACTTAGCAAACGACTCGCTTAAGAACAGAAATGTTGGGCTCCACTGTGGTCCTCAGTCGAGGACCACCTGCAGCCCCACAGCAAGATAAGCGGCAAATAAATTTAGCAAACGGGGGTGGGGAGGAATAATCGGAGCAATGGCTGAGAAGTTCATTTAGGCCATGTGAGGCCTGAATGAAGAGTCTCTCTGTAGGGATTTCCCAGATCCAAAGCCTTTAAAGAAATCCTTGGATGGGATGTTTGCATTCGGAGCATTTGCAAAAATTCAACTGCTGCTGACTCTGGCATCGGGCGTGCAAAATCGCCAGCCTGTTTATCGGAAACCGAGAAGAGGTATTTTTTTTTGGCCACCAAAGCAGCTCTCAGGCTTTAACATCCGTGTGGTTACGGCTGAGTTGTAGCGCTGTGAAGAGAAATTGTTTCCCTCTGACCCAAGCGATGGCTTTTAAAACATCCGACGTTGGCCGAGAGAACCCTGGTATCGGGTGGGGCCTTCAAAGCCCCCCTTTTGGATCAGAAGATAGTGAAAGCAAACGATCGAGAGGAGATTGTAGGAATCAAATAATATTTATGGTAAGCTGTATACTACTAAAATTCTTCTTGTTGTGACCTTTAGCGGGGGGGGGGGGAGAAATGGTGCGTCATGGGGCAATAATTTTGGAGCCAAAGTACCTCAAAGGGCCTAACTTACAGGATGTGTTCAAACTCCAGGATCCAGGACTGCTGAGGGAATCAAAGTTTGGCTGCTTCAATGTGATTGGCTGTTGTGGCGGTAATGGAATCTTCAGTTTCAGTGTTCCATGACAGTTTCCCAGTCAATCTAGCAATCCCTTGCTCCCTCATTCACCTAGCAATAGCCACTTAAGCCTACCTGCTGGGGAAGGGAGGGAAGTTGTAAGTCGAGGACTAACTGTATTTAAATAAGCCAGTCAATTTTCAAGAGAAATCATTACTGTATTTTATTTTGGATTGTTCTTGCCTGTTAAATGAAAGACGGGGTGAAGTTCCTGAGATACTAGATGACTTTCAGCTGTAGAATTGATTCTTCCTAAACATACAGTCCAGCAAGTCCTCGACGTACAACCATTCATTTAATGCAAATTTACTGGCACTGAAAACAGTGCCTTATGACTGTTTTTCACACTTATGGCCATTGCAGCATCTCCATGGTCACACAAAATTTGGACACATGGCAACTGGTTCATATTTATGATGGTCTCAGCATCTGGGGTCTTGCGACCACCTTTTGCAACCTCCTGGCCAGCAAAGTCAATGAGGAAGCCAGATTCACTTAACGACCCCTTTAACTTCGCCACTGTAGTGATTCACTTCACAACTGTGGCCAGAAAGGTGGTAAAACGGGACAAACCCCATCAACTGTCTCGCTGAGGGACGCAAATTTTGAGCTGGATTGTGATCGTAACTCGAGGACCCCCTGTAGTATTAGTAACAATAGCAGTGGCGCCTAAACAATGCTGTGCTGTGTTTCGAAGTGATATTTTGGGCCTCCAAAGTTGTAAGAACGCACGTTCTTACTACTTCAGTGCTCACTACTGAAACAACAGCTAGTCCGCCATGTTTTTTTGTGTTTTTTGTTTTCCTTTCCCCACAAGTTGAACAGTTGTCTTTCAACACGCTTGGATTCTTCCTCCTGACTCTTCAATCTGAAGAAATCTTGAGCTGTCAGGAAGCCGATGATAATTGTGGGATAAATGCCCTTATATCTCGCAATGCAAGACTGACACAAACATTATTTTTTTTTTAAATAAAAAAGACGGCAGGGAAGGCACTGACAAGTGTCAGGTAAACGACGAAAAGACAGCAGTTCTCAAAAGAATAAGCTTTCCATTCAAGCACTAGACAGCCTGTTGAATTTTGCTGGCAACAGCCCAGCACACCAACGTACTTTTCGAGTGGAATATTCTTCAGAATCAAGGATGAACTTATGGGGGCGAGAGCTAAAAGCAGCAATGTTACTTGTGCTGTCAGGAGAGGAACAGTTGCTCTAAAATAATGGCGTAGAAAGTTGGTTCGAGCTACCAAGGATGGTAAGTGTCAGAAAAAGTCTCAATTCTCTGATCTTCTGCATTTGAATAGGAGTAACAACCTACACTTCAGTTATTCACGGTGAACCTCTAGTCATCAACTCCCGAACATTATGTAAAATTCACGTATACACAAAACCAAGAAATGCGTGAGGATCAGCAACCAATTGCTCTCTGCCTTACATTATCAAGTGGAAGGCAGTCCTCGACTTACGACCAAAATTTGAGCCCAAAATGTCTGCTGCTAAGTATTAGCTGTCGGCCCCTCCAGCAGCCGAATAAGAGGAGGAGGAGGAGGCGTAGGGTCAGCATCAAGGCAACCTGAGAGCTCCAAGGAGGAAGAGGGAATGGAGCTGGCAGAG
>JANHFL010006913.1:0-14358 GCA_032468155.1 Oxyrhabdium leporinum | reverse complement strand
TCTCTCTCTCTCTCTCTCTCTCTCTCACACACACACACACACACACACACACACACACACACACACACACACACAGATACACACATTTCAAAAGATGACTACCTGTTAAAACAAACTTACGTTTGGTTGCTAGGTATTACTCATTCTTGAAGAACTTGACAGTCATAAAACTGTGCTTAACTTTTTAAATGTTGAGTATAGCAGAGAAATATTTTTTTACAGGAAGTCCTTGTACCTTAGTGCCTGTAAATTCTCTAGGAAATAATAATGGAAAAGAAAATCCAGACCCTTATCAAAAGAAGTAAACCAGTAAAATTAAATATGAAACATTTTAAGTGAAATATTTTCATATGTTCTAATTTGAAGAATAATAAACTACCAAAACAAATGAAAGTTTCCAATTGAAGAGAATATATGTGGCTCTGTGTTGAATGGTGGAGTTTTTGATGCTATCTGAGCTTGAACACTAACACACAGTCAGAAGGCACAATGCCATAATCAAGGAACTAACAAGGAGAAAACCATGCTGGCAGGGCAAATTACTATATACAAACAGAGAGTAAACCCTACACTCACTAGCATTGATGTTATATAATTGGGTAATGAAACCTCTGCAAACAAATAACTAAGCTCAGGGAATACCAAAGATGTTTGGTGTATGTTTTGTCATTGATCAAGTACTATATTTTCCTTAAGGAAAGGAACTCTAGCTTGGCAGTCTAAAATTTCAGGTCTCCATACTCTAAATAAATTACATGTTTTTATCCTTTCAGCTAAATGCATAACAAGTTATTGATGGTTCTATCTCTTCTCACCACTTTGCAGACCTATGTCAGAAATAGGAGCCTAACCATGTTTTCATTTCTAATTTTTCAGTTCCACTGTGGCAATAACTGTTTATCACTCTTCAGTGCCTGGAGAAAGATAGGGGTGACTATTTTTCATCTCTCAAAATGTTCCTAGTAATCATTTTGCTGTTCCACACAAGTTACACAGAGTAAGAGCTCACCTACATTTTGCCAGTAATTATGAGAGAAAAGCAAGATGTTTATGCTATCACTGCATCCTTAGAATATAATCTAAAAAAATCGTTCCCAGAGATCAAAATCCTACAGAATCTTTTGATAATAGAATGCTGTGATATAAATGCTCTGTGAAGCATGCAAGATAATTGCTCACCTCATATTGACCTTGGGACTGGAGTTGGATCATTTCTCCTGGTGGTGCTAAGCACCATGATTGTGAAATATAGTTCTTCCACCCAGACACACCATAGACTAATCTGCTTTGGAAGAAGCTGCATGCTGCTGGCAGAAGACCAATAGTTAGTTTGAGCTTTCTCTTATATTCAGCATTGTAACTACAACTCAAGTGACTATGAGGCAACAAATATGTTTTCTTAATGGTGACTGATTCACTGTCATAATGATCCAGTTTCTAGTAAGCTTCAGTGATGAATAGTTTACAGAACTGGATACAAGCTGTTTCATTCCATTCGTGTTGATGGAGGAAAAAGTGTATAAAAATTCAGTGCTAGGATTTGAAATTAAAGTTACACAATATCATCAAACATGCACACACATATTTGGTATAGAGATGTTCTCTAAAACACATTGTACAGGAAAGAATAAGTTGTAGTTACTCTTTAAAATAAAATCTATAGAAAGGCTAGGAACAGTTTTTGAAGAGAAAGCAGAGTCTAATGGAGGACATAGAATCTAATAAGATAGAAACCACATTAATATACTATGTCACAGAACCACAGTGGGAGGAAATAGCAGTGCCAAAAGTATATTAACACCAGGACTATAGCCTGTGCCTTTTACCAAAACTTGATAAGTCATCTTGGAATGAAGAAATTCAAATGGAAAGTGTTGTAATAATGGGAAAAATCAACTTGCCTTACCCCATCAGTTAGATTTATGTAAGTTCAGGAGAAAGAAAGATACAGTAAGTGCCTGCCTTTAAGTGGTTATTCAAAGGACTTAGTATTTGATAGATAACTATGTGGATATAATTCCAAACAACAGGAATTATTCAGGAATTAATTTGAGATGCATGTTTTATTGAGCCAGCAGACAATTCACATGTATTTATAAGTTCAGTTTAAATGGCAATAGAAACTTGCCCAGAAAGTTCAAACCGTTATATTTAAAGAGAAAAGACAACACTTCTAAAAAATAAGAGGATTAAGTATAAGGAAGCTAAAAAAGTATTCTCACTTAAATTTCTTAGAATTTAAAATCACAGTAACAGAAACTCATATGAAATGCAGAATGCAATTCAAAAGAATGCATGTCAGATTAACCAAATGCATAAATATACTAAACTTGCAAATAGACATGGTAACATTGTTCCTAGCACAACATATATGCAGCAGTTATCAAAGAGGACAAAGAAAGCCTCATTGTTCTAGACCGATAGGGATGGAAAATCTCCTTAGATGCTTGAAGAAATAAAGCAGTTCCTGAAGGCTAGAGACCTGGGGATGGTTGATCCTGAAAGTTGGAGGCTTTCTTGAGTCTGTTCCCTTATGTAAATGGGATACTTCTGCAAGGCAAGTTCCTCCTTTCTAGAATGATTCCTCTCCATCTATAACAGGGGTGTCAAACTTGTGGCCTGCAGGCCAGATGCATCACACACTGGCCACGCCCAGCCCTGGTTTAGCGAAGGGGGAAAAAGTTGCTCTACATCACGAGTTTGACATCCCTGATCTATAACAGCTATGATAATAACATGAAACGTCCAAATTACTTTAATCAGAACTTCTGTACATTGGGGCAATTCTATAGATTACAGGCAGGTGATAAGAACACGCAATCCCAGAATGGGTCCCATGAAGAAGGAAAAAAATGTGGGGAAAAAGTGTGCAGCTAGTCCTCAATTTATGATCACAATTGAGCCCCAAATTTCTATTAAGACAGAACAGAGATTTTGTCAGTTTTGTTCCATTTTATGACCTTCCTACCACAGTTGTTAAGTGAGTCACTGCAGTTGTTAAGTTAGTAACAAAGTTGCTAAGTGAATCTGGCTTCCTCATTGACTTTGCTTGTCAGAAGGTTACAAAAGATGATCCCATGACCCCAGGACACTGCAACTGTCATAAACATGAACCAGTTGCCAAGTATCTGAATTTTGATCTTGTGACCATGGGGATGTTGCAATGGTCGTAAGTGTGAAAAATGGTCTTAAGCCACTTGTTTCAGTGCTCTTATAACTTTGAACAGTCATTAAATGAACTGTTGTATGTTGAGGATTACCTGTACAAATATTGTTCAAATAGCAAAGCTGGAAATGTGCAGAACTATATGAGCTTTGCTATTTCAAAGTCTTGTGTTAATTATAATCACAAGATGGTTGTGGCAAATATTTTTTTCTTCTTCCTGAAGTACTTTGTGAAGAAACTCATCTCCCTCCATCAGCTGCATATAATATTAGCAGGTATATAAGTAGCAAAGCAATGTAAGCTGAAACTGAAAGTTTAAGGAGTTGAGAGCAGAAAAAATTCCCAAGTCACTTTCCTCCCAATTACATTTTGTTGATAGCAATAGCAATAGCACTTAGACTTATATACCGCTTCACAGCACTCTCTTAAGTGGTTTACAGAGTCAGCACATTGCCCCCTCCCCCCAACAATTTGGTTCCTCATTTTAACAACCTCGAAAGGATTGAGGCGGTGAGAATCGAACTGCCGAACTGCTGGCAGCAGTCAGCCAGCAGAAGTAGCCTGCAGTACTGCATTCTAACCACTGCGCCACTATAGCTCATAATGAATTCTTGATGAAATCTTTTTCTTGGGAGAGATCATCTAGCAATGTAACATCGATTCATTTCAACAATTAAGCTTAGCTATAGTATCTATAATTTGGGGAGAGACCCTCCTGGAGAAAATCTATGTGGTGGCTAAGGGTTGACACTGACTTGATGGAACAAAATCATTCAAATGTATAAATATAAGACCTTACATATATAAGTTCAATGAATGTACTACCAATGATCCTTGAGCTGTCAGAAGACGATACCAACATTTACTAATTCCCACCTTTTTTGTATAGTTTCTGTTCTGCCATGTCAGGCGTAAAGAATCAGGACTACTTATGAGGTTGAAGATATATTCCAGCCTATACATATGTCAATTAAACTTCAACATTAAATTGGCGATAGATAAGGGTCAATGGAATTGTGGGGGAGCTGGACTTACATTTCTCGTGGCAATTTAAATTGACACATTTAATTCTGCACACACACACATACACCAACTCTACCTGCTCTTCTCCTACACCTGTCAACCCTGAAGTGAACCTGGCTGAGGCCATCTTTGAGGCTTCAGGGTTGCCACAAAGCAGAAGAAGGGACGGGGAGAGGGGAAATAGCTAGATGGGGTTTTGTAGCCAAAACAAATAATTTTCCTGTGAGAACCAAGAACATTCTCACAGGTGGCTGACCAGAGGAGGAGTGAAGTAACCAAGGAACTGGCCAGCACCTTGATTGGGCAGTGTGACCAGTGACTCAGAGGAGAGGGGAAACTTTACTTTTTAATTAGGTGAAAGTCACAGGAACTTTCAGAATCGGCTTTCACCAGTTGTGTCAATATGATGTATCCAATAAATTGTTCTTTGAGGAATCCACCTGCCTCAGAATTCTGCTTTCTGTGGGTGCATTACTTGGAACGCTGACATCACCTTGCGATGTGCACGATAAAATCTGTGGTTAAACCATCCAGCTATGCTGCTGTGTATTCTTTTCTTCATATCATCAGCTGGCAGGAGATCCAATGCCAATCAGGGCAGTCAATTTGGCAGATATTTAAATGCACAGGTTCAGCCAACTGTCCAAAAGTGCACTGGCAAGATCAGTGGGGTAGGGCTGAAGCCTTCTTTCAGAACTCTACACCCACATGTACCTTCAGCTCCACCCAGAGTTTTCAAAGTGCTCAATCAGGTGCCACATTTTGAAAGAATTTTACCAGCAGTTTGTAGGAGGGCCTGGCTCTTTTGAATCTGTGAGGGAGTGATAATCGTGTGGAAATAATGAAAGGCTCTGGGATACTTCTCCAAGCAATCAAAAGTTGCAGACATTATTATAAATTACTATTTTAGTCTGTTTTTAATGTTGTTACACTATTACTTTTTAATGAAAAGACTCTGCAGAAATGGATAGGTTTGCCTACATTTTGTGTAAGACCTCGTGTACCAGGGAGGTCAAACACCCAGCCCACGGGCCAGATGCGTCACATGCTGGCCACGCCCACACCCAGTTTAGCACAGGAGAAAAAACTCCCGATACGTCACGTGACGCTGCCATGACAATGTGAGTTTGATACCCCTGTTGTATAAATTTCTTAAATAATCTTTCCTATTAGAAAATAAATTTACCTTTTAAAATGTGATTTTTTGTGATTTTTTTATTAGATTCCCTATGTCTGTACTTGTTTAATATCACCTGGGATACTGATAGGAGATACCAGAATAAGCAGAAAATGGCATCAATTCTATAATCACTATGCTCTTCTCAATTAGTCAAATATGCAACAAATAAATTATTTGTAGATATCTATATCTAAACCAGTTTTCAGGAAGGCTGCCTGAGCAAATGTCTAAAATGTAAGAACAAATAATGCAAGTTTGTAAAAAATGTATTTCAATTCTTCACACCCCCTACCCCCAAAAAACCCCTAAGCAGCTTTTTCCTTAAATCAAACTCTTGATCCTTTAGTGGCAACTTAGTTCCCTTCAAAAGGAAACTCGAGGATAATTCAAGAACTGCAGGCCCATAAATCCAATTTCTATTCTAAGTAAACTGTTTGTAATGGAATGTGAGAATGACTTTGGAAAAAGGGGTGGGGTGGGCAGAAATGCTGCCTAGGGAACAATCAGATAAAAGGGAGAGGAGCCCGCAACTGAATAATGACTTGAGAAAGAAATTTAGAAAGTTTCCACCCCGACTTATCAGGCACTAAAAAGATGTGGCAGGAGATTTGTACTTTTAGACTTGAAAGATTTTGTTAAGGTAGCCTTGCAATAAAGTAAAATTCATTATCTTGTCATGTCTTGTCTACTTGGAAGATCAATAGAGAGAGAAAATGAAGTATTAAATAAGCAGGAGAGTGTATGACAACAACCTAACCTCAGACTTTGCTGGAAACAGAGTGGTCAAAACAAAAAGGCTTACGCAAGCTTTAGAAAAAACAAATAAATTGCTTTTCAGCCTTTAGGGAACTGTGGGCTAAACAATACAATAGAACTGTTCTTCAGATTTGTGTGAATGTATGCAAGCTGCAAAGGAATTATAGGTAGTCCTTGTTTAGCAAATGCCTCATTTAACAACTGTTTGCAGTTACAATAGTGAGGAAAAAGGAACTTTATAACCAATCCTTGCATGTACAATCTGCAGGTCTGTAAAGCAAAGCAAAGCTAAATTAAAATAAGGGCAGTTGTTTCATTTAGCAATTATTTTGCTGAACAACAGAACTGTCAGTCAGTCACAGTAACACAGATTTTCTTTATCAATTGTACAGTAAGTTCTTCTTCTTTGCAGCCTATTTTAGAGAGTAAGGCAGCAGATGATGAGGGACTCATTGTGGACACACTATTATGAAACTTTACTATACCAGATCAGGTTTCTGCTGTTATGATGCAGCAGATAATTGTTAGTTATGAAGTAAGATCCTACAATTATGAAGTTCATGTACCTTTTCTAGGGCATAATATGGAGGAAAGGCTATCTGGTCTTTATCTTCGAGAATACCTGGGGCAGCCCTGTCTAATGCTATACAGGCAGAATTGTTTCATATTAGATACTTGGTTAGCTATCATTGTTGATACCTGTAGTATTTCTTAAATCAATTAATTTATTACAAAATGTATACAATGTAAAAGGGGTACTTACACAACTGGATAAAAGGAAAGAAGGGTTGTACTCACCATATTCTTCTGTGTTGCTGTGTCTGTAGCTGTGTACTACATAGCTGTTTATATTCTACATAATTGCCCTTTCTGATGTCATAGAGAAGAAAAAATACTGAAAGTTTTGGCTGGGTGGTGGTGAAATCTCAGAAACTTTGAAGGACAGCAGGTCTCTACCCTATTCTTTGAACAGCTACCATCTACCGGTAACTGTGGGGATAAATAAGGATGAAGCGGGCTGGACATGAGTACCTCCCTTGGCATATTTAAGAGATCTGACATTTCTATGTCAGCTTTCACAATAGCTGTTTTCTTTTACGGTTGGCAGCATTTTAACTCATTTATTTTTGAAAACTAAGGCAACATATTTTTTTCCAATTATCACACTGCTGGGTTCCCGTCACCATTATCATTATACTCTTTTCAAGTTTTTTTTGTTTCTGTCATTTCATTTTAGTAAAACTGGTGGGCACGAAGTAAAAGTCTTTTTCAGTTTCATTGTTGATATTCTGTAATTCTTCTGATTAAAATATTGCTGTTTGCAAAAATGCTATAATGCCTTAATCCTTAGGTTGGTTTCAAGAAATAATTCCATAGGACAGGAACCGGATTATTTGGTTATTTTAAGCAATTGTTAAGGAAACAGAGGCAACTTTACCATACTATTGAGCAAGCCAAATGGCTGAGAATGCTTTCCAGATAAGCAATAGTTAAAAAAACCCCTCTTTCTAAGAGTTGCATAATGCAATATTGCTACAAAACTACAGCTTAAAAACATTACTGAATAATAATATTAGTAAAGATTTTCATTAAAATCATCTGCTAAAGATTAAAAGACACACTGGGGAAAATTGTCTGTCTGCTGATTCACAGCTCAATCTTTCATACATGCATGCTCTTTTTCTGTCTTGGGTTGCTTTGGATCTGGGATAATGTTAGCATTTCTCTAGAAAAATCCAAAAACAAAACCAAACCTTTTTTTGAAATCAGAGCAAGTCAACTGCATTATAAGTCCAACCAATTTTGATTCTAACATTTTCATTAATAGGAAACAAGAACTTGAATGCTTGGTATGTTGCTAGTGAAAATGCTGGGGCTCTTTCTTTTTTTAAGGTTTTGAAATGTTCTCTAACATGTATTATGTAGCGCAGGTGTGGGGAAGGAACCATGGTCCTTTTATGACTTGTGGACTTCAACTCCCAGAATTCCTGGGCCAGCTGGCTCAGGAATTCTGGAAGAAGTCCACAAGTCATAAAAGGACCATGGTTCCCCACACCTGATCTACAGTAACTCCTTTTTGTCTTTCCTTTTGGCTTGCAGATACAATTTGTCATACTTAAAAATTACTAGTAAATGTAGAGTTAAATATTTAAAGACAGAGAGAATTAAAATCTTGTACAAACTTGGCAGATGAGATACTTGTTTTGTAATAAGGAAGGAATTACCATAAATATGGACCCTTGAGAATATGTGATCATACGATATTTGCTTAGTTTCATATTAGCTCCACTAAAAACAACACAAAGAAAAGATTGAGGAATCATTTGCCAATGATTGTTTGCATATGCTTAAATATTTGAGATCTTCCTAGATACAATGAAATATATATTAGGAAATATTTTTATTTAATCCTTTTCTGTAGAATTCATTACTTCATACTTTTATTAAAGACATGGACGTCACAGGTTAGTTTGAAACTTGAACATACATTTCATTCTTCTGTATTATGTTTCTCTTCAGTGTATGCATGACGGCAAACTCATTTCTCCTTGCAACATCAAATACTAATAGTCAGTTCCAATGCAATAGATGCATAGACCTAAAATGTCACAGCCTAGCCCATGCACATTAAGTAGGCTGAAATGCAAGCATGGATACCGATGTATTTCTTAATCCTAAACATGGAGTAGCTTTAAATTGAATTCATTTCTTTGAAAAAAATATGTGATTTAAACATGAGTTTTATTATATATACATTACATGTATTTTACTGTAATTTTTGACATTTCAGAATGCCTGTTGAAAACATTGTATGGTGAAAGTTGACCACCTCCAGCCCACATTACCTTTTATTTTCTCATTGCTTTCTCCCTACCCTCCTTTAGGAATGAGCTGAGACCACAAATGGACAAGGGATTGATGTGAAATTCAGAAATACTTCAATTTAATCCACCTTATTCTAGAAACAATCCAGCTTGACAATTCCTGGTTTTACAGCAAGACATGGAAAACCAGAGCTCCATAGGCAAAACAATTTTATTTTTCACTAAACTTTAATTGAATTTTCAGGCAAGGGACTGAATCATACTGAACTTCTCAGAAATTAAGCAAGGATGTTTTATCTCAGATTGTATAGTTATTTGAGAACAGAATGTGATAAAATATGCTTAAAAAAAGATTTAGTTTCTCCACCATCTTAGGATGTACATTTTTTAAAGTTCAGTTAGAAGGCTTCAAACTCTTATGGTTCCAAAGATTCCAGTGGCTGTTTTGTTCATGCTATCCATTGAGATTTTCTGCATCCTTAAGAGTGCTTGATTATGTTGTAAGATGAATTATTGTGATTTTTGATAATAGGTGAAGGAGCTGCCTTGTTGTTTTAATAAAAGCTCTGAGAAGGAAGTTGTTTTAACAAAAGGTTCTTTGGAAATGTTTTACTTTTCAATGAACAATGCGATAACTTGGCTTCTTCCTGAAGGTCTGGTTTAAAGAGCTATCCACCTGTGCATGAGCTGGCCAAAAACTCCTTTGACATAGTATTTGCTGCCCCTACTTTCCACAGGATGGTACTATCCTTATTTACAGTGTATTGATGCAATTAAAGATAAAATCAATGAATTTCCACAGCTTTCTTTACTGATTTTCAGCAAATATCACAAAGGAAAACATTTCTTAGTTGCGCTCCTTAAGGTATGATGGAATTCAAGGAAAGGTAAGTTTTGACAGATGGCTACATTGGTTGGTTTAGCTCTTTGTCAAAGTTATGCCACCCCTGGTAAAAGTGCTGGGGTGGAGACCTTCAGATAGAGGTATAGATAATGTGAAATAATCAAGAGTAATGAATCCATGAAAAAGGTTAACACCAAAGATTTAAAGGTTTAGCAGGCCAGGCCTAGTTAGTACTTGGATGAGAGACCATTAGCCAAAAATGTTTTGAAAAAGACCATGACAGACCAGTTCCATATTGTTACCAGCAGAATAATATGGGCATTGAGTGCTATAAAAATGAGAATTTAGAGAACTAAGAATAAGAGCTATTTATTTATCTGTTTCACATTGTGAACCACCCATCTCTCTCAGAGGGGGAGACCACTGACAATATAATAAGTAGTTGTAAAAAAATTGTCTGTGCAGATGATAAAATAAGACAAGATTGAATAGGAAAAAAATGCATTAGAATTTTAAAAAGTATGGATTTCATGTGCAAAAGTATTGGTATGATCATGTGTTGAAAAAAGGCTCCAAAATTTTGTAACATCTAGAATGCAACATGCCAAACATCAGAGTATTTAAAAGCACATATAGTATACATGTGGCAATACCAAGTGACAAAGCATCTGAAAAGAAACTGGGAAAGTTATAATCTCAGCATTTATTAATTGATAACAGAAATTATAGAATAATCTTCAGTGTCTGGAACATTCCAACAAAGTGACAGAGCATTCACTATGGATTAACAGTTGAGTTCAGAAAGAATGGGACTTTTAGGGTTTACAGAGACACAATAGAAGAAATTACTGAAAGAAATTGTGCTTCAAGTTATCTTTGAAGTTGGGTGGCATATATAAATGATAGTAGATAGATAGATATCAATCCTTCAATATGAAACTTTGGCAATAACTTTGGTAACAGAATCAAGGTTCATCAGACCATATCTAGCCTAAAGCCATATTTGCAAAACCTATTAAAATGTTAATTATCAACATTAACTATTTTCTCATCCAGATCTACTATTTATTCCCATAACAGGAAAGAGAAACAAACAAAGAATTGCAAAGGACCACAGTCCAAGTCAGGAAAAAGGAAGCTAGTCCAGACATATAATACATGCAGCAAAAACTTTAAGCAATCAAGTGAGAATCCATACTCCCAAACTTCATAGCTTTTCTCCGTGCAATTCCTTTTCTTGCACTATGATTTATGTATCTTAAATTACAAGCTTCAGGGCAGGAGTTGTATAATTAGGGAGGTTTGTATGCTGCTTATAGGAGCTTCTTTGGCAGAAGAACTGGATATACTTATAGATATGTTGATATATTTCTTTAGTTTTAATTCTTCAGGAAGAAAACACTGGCACATTTGTAATAATAATAAAAAAGATTTCAGAACTGCTGCAAATTCACACTAGCTAAAATCAGTTCACAATCTCTTGTTCCACTTCTCTGTGACATTTTCAAAAAACTGTGTAAATCAGGCATATTCCCAGATGCAGCCTGATACTTTTGACCTTTGTTTACTGAAACAAAAAAATAGATGTAGGGTGTCTCTTTTTTAAAGTCAAATTGTTCTTGTCTATTTGCCCAAAGTTAGTGTTCACGGCTTCTGGAAATAAAATCTGAGTTTCACTTACTTCTGAAAATCAAAGCTGTAGTTTGAAGGACTTAATATACCGTTATAGCACTGATCAGCTGTGGTTGCCAATAATATTCTCTACTTATTTAAATCAAGATTAGGATTAATAATTGGTCTAGTGGTTAAGGTACCAGGCTAAAAACCAGGAGACTGAGTTCTAGTTGTGGCTTAGGCATGAAAGCCAGCTGGATGACTTTGGGACATTCTCTCAGCCCACAATGTTAGTCTTGGGTGACAAACTGATCTGTAAATTCCTGTTGCAATCAATAGATCAACATTTGGTTAATACAAAACAAGTGGATCCTGAACTTGCATGAAAATGCTAGGAAGAAAAAATATATATCTTAATAAAATTTGTTTTTATTAGGAAAGTAAGCAAAAGAGGATAAGATCAGGATTAAACCAAGGATACCAGTGCTAGCTGAAGGGAAGGAGGAGACTGGAAGTTGGATGAGCTGGTGGGATATGCTATGCTGGCAACTGATAAAAGCTGTTATACGCAAGCTGTACCGTTTCCCAAATAAAATCACTCCGAGATTGCTCCAGATTTTGTCTCATTCAAACTGAGAATTTTTATTTATGATCTCACCGATACTTCAAACAGCTTATTCCAAAAAACCCTGTAATCTTAGAATGAAGTGGCTACTGTAGGCATTTCCAATTTGTCAATCTTTGACACTGACTGCTTCATTTGCCCAACTAGCTAGTTTAATCTTAGTAGTTGTATTAAATTATTTGGATCAAAGATATTGTCTATCCTTTCTATAAGTGGAAATTCCAGCACTGAACTTAACCTGTACATTTGCCATTCAAGTGGCTGGCCATTTAGTTGTCTATTAGGGTCATCTTAGTTCAATAAATCTTAATTAAATGCACCACATTATTGGTATTTTTAAAATCCTGTTAATAATTTTACTGCTGTCCATATGTTGTCAGTCATGTTTGATGCCTTCAGTTTCACATTTGATAAAAATTCAATGCATATATTACAAAAATGACATAATATGTTTCAGATGCAAGTTGACTATATCTAACTAGCATAATAATTATCAGATAAATACGTAACTCATTGAAATAATCTGTCCTATATGTATTGATGAGAATTTTGCCCCTTTTCTCCAAGTTCAGATGAAACTATAATTAAGAGATTTTGAGAAAAATTAATGATATAATATACCAAATTCACAGCTTTCAATAGTTATTATAGGTGGAATAACTTGGTAGCCTGACAGCTTTGTCCTGTTAAAATATTGAGATTGTTCTCAATAAACATTCACATACATAATATGTTTATGAGAATGGGCTGGATTAGTAAACCCACTATTTCCTTTATGCATGGTGGTCACTTGAGACCACTCCGGGATCTATAGTGGTATGGCTGAGATCACAGGCAAAATAACTTCTTTGCACCATGTTTAAAACAGCAAGTTCATGCTAAAGAATGACTATCAGAAGCAAGCAATTCAGCTCTTTGAAGAACTATCAATTGGTCACTGAATAAACAAGTTATGAACCACTACTTACAAGTCACAGAGGCTGTGGTGCTAAGCCAAAATTAAGCAAACCATAGTAAACCTGGTTAAATATGATGTCAAAGAGTATTGTTGGATGAATACATTTCTGATGAAATTTGAGATGTTCTCACTATTCAGAGCGATCCTGTTCCCTCTTTTAAGCTCCACAATGGCAGGATACTTTCTCACAGTCTGTTTTGTGTGCTGTGGGTTGCCATTCTGGATTGTTCTGATAGTCTATTTCCAGTTTAGAAACTGGGCAAAAATAAATAACACTCTTTTGTTCTACCACTTTTCCCCATGACTGTTTTCCAGATACATTTGCCTAGGATTAAATAGTTAACCATGTATGAAAAAATATCAGGAAACTGTCACTTATGGACACCCATAGTTAAGTATAAAAGAATAAAAAAGCACAGCTTTATTTATCTTTTTTTTAAACAGCAGAACCTTTGTATTAAAGAGATGTAAACAGCATAAATTCAATCCTGTAATACAGCAAGAATTTATCTTGAAAAGTAGTTAAGACTTCTTGACATCTTCTGGAATGTCCTCAGGGTTTTGTGAGAACTTAATGGACTCAATGGGAAATTAAAAGAAAAAAAAGCAGAGAAACGCAGCCAATTTTCTATCACTTTGCCTTCTAATTTAAGATTCTGGGAAATTGTTAACGAACTGGTTCCACAGGCTGAAGTTTGAAACCTCACTGGTTTGGATGACAAAACTTTTTACTGTGCATTAACAGAAAGAACAATTGCAAAGCAACTTGAAGGGTTACATATATATTTTATGTCTTTAGATTTATTCTCAAACTTTACATCCATGACATTTGACATTCTATCACACGTACACCACCACTCCCCAACCCCTCATGCTTATGGGGCAGAAATGATTTGCCACCGTAGGCCCTTTTGTGTTTATCATTTTGAAATTGGGTTGTCCTTAACTTGAACCTTGCAAACAGGTTCAAGTTTTCCATGAAGTCTTCGGTGTATTTATTTTATGGAAGCAACTGAAATCCGCCCGATCCATTTGACAAAGATGAGAGATTAAAAGCATACTGTACTCGTTTCAAACGACGACCCGGTCCTGCTTTGACAAGTTTCTCCAAAGTCACATCTGGGAGGGGCAGAGAATTTGAGCTTGGATCGCCTCCTAAGAGGCGGGTCACAAACTCGGGCATCGCTGCCTCCGTCCTCCAGCCTCTCCGCCTCCGAGAGATCTGGACCTCTGCCGACCGCGCGGCTTCTTTCCCGAACTCCCTCCACCATTATCTCCGCCCCCGATCAAGCTGGCGGGAGAGAGGCTGAGATAATTCCGGGGGGGCGGAGCTTTCCTCGCCGCACTCTTGCCTTAGGCGAGGCTGG
>JANHFL010006912.1:5300-24399 GCA_032468155.1 Oxyrhabdium leporinum | reverse complement strand
CTGCTATTTATTGTAGTATATTGCCATCACTTTAAGACAACTGCATACAATTTATCATTGGAGGAAATTCTTTATATATAAAACATTCAGACAATCTACTTGACGTGCTTTGCTCCATTTTGCTCTTTTGTTAGTCAGCTTCTAAATTCCACCAGCTACACCAAATGTAAATTCAGTTTGGGGGAGGGTATTTTAGAATATTTAGTACTTACTAGGAGGCACCCAGAAGACGAGAAGGACAGCCATGATCTGAAGCAGAACAGTTGTCATTTTAACCAGCTTGAGGGACCAAAAATTGAAGCGCAGAAGACCGCTCACTTAGTCAGATGAACAGAGTCAAACTTGATAAATGGAATAAAAGAAGTACTAAAAAACAGCATGTCATTTCAGGAAGTATGTGTTTCCTTTACTCCACCCTCTCACATGCTTATTTCCCCGAATTTTTTTTTTAAGGGTCTACAGAAGACAATAGAACTTACAACTCTTAAATAACAGAAAATGAAGGGGTCCGGACTTAAATGTCACTACCAGGCACCACTCAGCATTAAAAGTTGCATCAAGAGAATTCTGTTAGGTGTCAGTCACACCTGAGGAAGTTGTTTAAACTATTGCCTCAAGCAATATTATAATTTCCTTCGGCTGATGCCTTCCTGAATCCTTTAAAACAATAAGAAATCAATTTTATTCAGTTTACGGAGGAAGCTTTTAAGCCTTTGAATCATTCCACATCAGATAGGACTTTTCTACTGCTTAACTCATTTGTAAGAACTGTTACAATGGATGGAATTGTCTATTTTGGGAAATTTAATGCTGATCAATGGCAGAATAACATTGAAATCTTTAAGAGAGGCATCCTGTGTAAAATAGTCATTCTGGAATGTGATAACTATTCAGTAAAGGAGAGAGCAATACCGTATGTATAGGATTTTAAAGGTGGAATAACAGGCATGTATTAATTCTCAACCCCGTGGGACGAGTCAGGCTGAGAGAGTGAGTGAGTGGCCTAAAGTCAGCCAGCTGGTTTTCATACCTATGGTAGCACTATAACTCAGTCTTCCAGTTTTCAGCCATCAAACAAGGGTCCTTAGTCTCTTTACGGGCTGGTGGACAGTTTGAGAACAATTTTGCAATATGAAGCTTTTTTTTTCTTTTCAACAAATGGCCACCATACCTAAGCAGATAACAGAATAACAGAGTTGAAATTGACCTTAGAGGTCTTCCAGTCGAATCTTCTGCTCAATTTCAGATAAATGGCTTTCCAATCTCTTCTTGAAAACCTCCAGTGATGGAGCACCAGGCTGGTTCCTGACTTTGTCTCTTCAGTGGGATAATACCTAGTACTTATATTTGTCCTTTGCTGGATAGACAACTTCTAGAATAAGTCTTAACCTTCAGCCACTTTCATTTTTATTACTGAGAAAGGATGTGGGACCAGGCACCCTGGGAAATCAAGATAATGCTGAGAGACTACATTTTCTTTTAGAAAAAAATAGTTCTCCGTTGCTAAACTTCAGATGTTTCTTTAATGTAGAGAGAAGTCAGGCAAGGACCTGGGAGCACAAAGGGATGCAGCAGCCAGCCTTCATTTACATACAACATTGGCAAGGTTGAGATAACCTACTTTGCCAAAACCCAACAAATCATATCACAGCTTCTTCTGCTGAACGCACATAGCTGAAATTGAGTTAGCAGATCTGTTACTAACAGACTGCTTGCAGTCTCCTCCTGAATTAGGATTAACGTCTAATATCCGTTTAATACAGTACCATCTTAATTTCCAGGTCAGTTTGATCCTATTCCATTCTGACTAATTTAACTTGCTCTTCTCACTCGTAATGAGTCCACCTAACATGCTTTTTGCACAGCCTAATTCGACGCCAAGAAAATCTAAACCACAGGCTACACATAAATATGAGAGGCATTCCTGGTTTTAATTGATTAAGTATTGTAATTTATGTTATGAAGACTGCAAAGCTCAGAGAAATGGGCTCTGCTCCAAGAGATAAGGAATTGCCCAAACTGGCTGCTGAGTCAGTTAGTAATAGAATTTTAGATGGCATAGAAATTTAGATGGAATTCAGCAACCTTTGTAGCTGTAAAGATGTCTTGGCCTAAGAATGCAGGACATTTCTCTCTACTGCCTTCATATATGGGGAGAGGGCCAGAGGAAGACTGGGCACTTCCAGAGTGATAGAAGGAAGCAGGAGGAGCTATCTACAGAGTCGCTGTTAATTGTGCGAATTGATTGATATTCATTTTTCTGCTGTAAGGCTGTCTCTCCTGACTTTCAGTTTAGGGCTGAGACAAGTTTCCGCTGCTTTACTTAATTCCGGTACAACATAAACAGGCTGGTCATAAATCTTAGAGGCAATGTGTTTATTAAGCTGCAGAACAAGTTCCAGCTTTCTGTCCAGGCAGGGTGATATGCTAATTGAAGCCAAGAACCTGAGATTCCATAAGCAATGCAAACAAAGGGATCAGGTTCAAGGAGCAAGGTGACAGCAGATATCGGCTCAAGTCCAAGTGTCAGTCTAGCTAGCACAACACAAGGAGTCAAGGCAAGAACGCCGCTGTTTATTGTGCGTGGGCTTATAAGCCACTCTCCATCTCAGAAAAGTTACAAGGGTGTATAAACAAAAAACACAGCCTAGATCAATTCCAGTTTTATTCCCCACTGCTGCAGCCCCTAGAATAACCAATTTTTTTGGGGGGGAGCTATTGTGAAAGGCTTCTGACTTCAAAACTGCAGATATACTATCTTCCGGCTTGACTGCTGCAGTGTCAGTTTATTTTAAACTAAGATGAAGGGAAATAGGATCTTGTGGCTAGATTGATTCCATTCATAGGAATCACTCAGGTATTTTGACTAGACAAATGCACGTGAGAAAGATTGAAAGAGGGGATGTAGTAAATTTAGAAGATTCTAAGATGCAACAGCTGTTTTTTCCATTGAGAGTCAAGTGATGGGGTTGTGGGAGGAGGAGGTCAAGTTGGGTCACATCTGAAAAAAAAGTGAATTCAGATTAGTCATGTGGATGATTACAAAATCCCAAGAGCAGAATATAAAGAAAAGACCATGTCTCTCAAATAGAAAAAAATGTGATCTTGGAAAAACAATTTATACCTTCTGAATCTTCAAAAGCAACTCTTATGACCCTCCTAGTTAAAGACATGACATCAGATACCCTATCAGACCTCTCAGATTTGTAACCTTCTTGAAAGAGAAAATGGAAAGTTGGAACAAGACAGTAAGACAGCAGATCCGAGCTATATTTAGTCAGTTACCGGTAGATCAGTAGTACAAACTTCTGTTCTCCTGGGGACTCAGAAAATATTCTCTTTCAAACAAAAAAGGTGACAGTTGCTATTCCAAATTCTACAGAACAAAGTGCTTCTTGGCATGAGGGAGAAAAGCCATTCAGTTGCAGAGGGGATGATGCAATTATCATTTTAATCCACTTCGATGAATTGTGAAAACCCAGATCATACCTTGCAAAAATCTCCTCTCACATTTGAACATGCAATAAAAGTTGAGTGCGAGTCAAAAATCATTCAGTGAGTGAAAAACCATTATTTTTCTCCAAACTGAGACCAAAAGAAATAGCTCCAAAATAAGAATAAATACTGGCTATGAAATTCATATTTGAGACAAAAATGCAATAAAATACCAGAACTGGACAACTTTGAATATCAACCACACATTTAGGGCATTGGATAAAAGTAGATGAACATAAAATACTGAAGAGTTTGGACTGAAATTGGGAGGTCTATGTTTAAACTCCATCCAACCCTAAACTTTTCTTTCTGCTTGTGAGGAATCTATCTTACACAAACCTTCTAAAATTAAGAACTCAGTTATGTAATTCATATGTTCCTGTAACTTGCAAGCTTGACAGCAATTTCACTTTGAACAATCTTCCAATTGTCCTTAAATCAAAATTTCTCACATAAAATTCATCAGCTGTCATAAGTCATCCATTTCGTTCTTGATCACACAAATCAGTTCTTCCCAGTCCACTCTTTATATTCTGTGGCCCAGAGATGCACAGTATTCATGTCAACATAATCATAGCCATAAATAACCTGCATCTACTGGTCAATTTCAATAGGATTCCTTCAACAATCAAAAGTCCAGCCATAATGCATTGTTTAATATGCACCGACAAGTACTCACTGCAGTCTTCCATAACATAATTGTTATGTTGCAATATAATCTTTTCTCATAGCAAATTCAAACTGAAGTGAAAAACAGAGGCTAAAGGACTTATCAGACGCCTAACAGTTTCTCAACCATGGCAACTTTAAGACATGAAGCCCACTCAATTTAAAATTGCCAAGCTTCAGAAACAATGTCCTGTGTCAGTGCTGCTATCTATTGGTGACCTGTAACATAAAAAGATTGCTTCCTTGAGAATTACAATATTTAAGCCTGGATAAATGTGGTATTTGTGGTTCATTTTTCCAAATAGCAACGTCCACAGATCTTATTTATACTTAGTTATCAGTCTGGATCTTCTAAATCTCTAATATAATAGAGGAGCTTCCCAAATCTGGTACCTTCCAAAGATTATTCCTGATGTATCTGGTGAGCAGCAGGTTTAATTAAATGCATGAATTCAAGGCTATTTTTCTGCAGAGTTTCAAGTGCAATATCATGGCAAGGAATGCTGCCACTAAAGTAGGGCCACTAGATGAAAGTCTGGGGCCCAATAGTTTGGAAATCCCTAAAATTAAGCACCATATCCATTTTTTATTTTAAAAACACAGGTGTTGATTTAAAAAAATCGGTCCTCTCTGGAACTCGAGTTTGGACTTGGATCTCTTGTGGCTATGTAGGGATTCTAGGTGGATTCCTCTTTTCATTCCACCCCCCAGATTCTGCCACTCCTTCTCTTACATTTGTTCCTCAATCTGTCTGCTTAGCTGTCTACTGTTCTTCTTCCTCTGGGAAAGAAACTGGAGGTCAGATGGTTGACAGGCAATGTTCTTGTGTACTTCACAAACTTTTCTCTTGTCTCCTGAAAGCACCCACAGCGTGAACAAGATGTGCATGAGTTCATGACTTAGTAAGATATGCATAGACACAGAACACCCTTCCCAGGCCCTAGAAGTTATACAAAGGAAATTTTGTAATTTCAGCAAATTTCTGTGTAAAACATTTGTCAGCCTTGGGAGCCATATTTGTAAAAGGCCTCTGTGGCTGCCACATTTAGTGCCTGGGAAAATGGAAGGGGGGATATTTACACTGAGCTGGGGAGAATAGACACAACAACATTCTTCCCCAGAGAGTCAAGGACATGTCAACCTGCACCTTGGAGTGGCAGAAGGACTTCAGTTGGGATGGAGTTGGATTGGGTAATGTGATCAATGATGGAGGCAGGAGGGTGGATCTTTGAATTTCTCTTGGGGAGGGAAAAACCTGCAAATTCAGATTCAGGTTTTCCCCAGATGTGCCAATATGACTTCTTCAATAAATTCTTATTTGGATTAATTTGTTTCCGAGTGCTGAATGGACAACAGGGGTTTAATTGAAACACTGACAGTAACCTGAATCTCCTTTAAAGCTTCAACTAGCTTCCCGATAGTCGGGGGCTGTCCAGGATCCTGAGCCCCGTTCACTGACCTGATCACTGGGCAGTGTGAAGACTCAGGGAAGATGGAGGAGAAACGGATACTCGACAAAGGAGCCATGGGAACTGACAACGTTCTGCTCTGAAAAATTTTGCTAAGTTGGAATGCTGGAAACTGATTTTTCTCTTCAGAAACGAAGATTAGTTTAGTGCTGGTTCAAATAAACATTAAATCAAATTCCATTTCTCACTGTATCCTCAATACTTATATGTTTAAGCAGAAATATGTTTTCACTGTAGGTTAAGGGTTGTTATTTCTCTATACTTCTCTTACATGCTGATGTCATCTTTGAGGTTTTTAACTAAATTATTATAACAGTTTCACAAGGAATTCCACTGAAACGGGAAACTGATGCTTGCATAGCTGCATCCACCTGTTTCAAAACTAAGATTTTTTAAAAAAGAAAGCCTAATACAAACTGTTTTCATTAGCAGTGCCCAAATCATTCTGAATTTGAACAGGCTTATTCTGAGTTCAAACCAGATTGCTTCAAACATAACTAAGGGTGTTCCAAATATTCAAAAAATGTTCCCAGTCTCCTCCTCCCTGAAGTATTTAATTTTGAAATTCAAAAGTATTGGAGGTTTGTGTGGTATTTCAGAAAGGAAGAAACTGGCCTGAAAAATGATTAGTAAAAGAAGCTTAATAACTACACTAGAAAGATGATTTATTTACAGAAAATACATTATAGGGGTAGGCACCTTGATAATTAGATCCTACCAGGAGGGGAGTCAGAAAGGATTGCTCCATGCATGGGCCTGAGAAAGGGAGAAGGAAGTAACCTCAGATTACTCCTTTAGACGAAGAACAAACATGAGGTAGTGAATACATCAGAAATTACCTCCCTCCCCACTTTTGTGTTCAGTAGGCCACGAGTTATTGCAAACTCAGCACCACTGGATTTGAACCTCCAACCACATTAGAAGGCTGCTGAGAAGATCAGGATGAGCTGTTTGGAATCTGAAACAAAGTGGCATTTCAAGTACAAAGCATTTTTCACACTTAGTTGTAAATGTATCTGTTCTATTAAAGTGTGTAATGTACACATTTCAACAATATAAACTTGCAATAAAGGTCAATGCTGGAAAGTTTTTAGTACTACAACTTTACAAATTCAAATATTTACCTACTCCCACAGTTTAGCAAGCCAGATAAGTAGTTATTGATGAATGTTCTGTGGAGAAAAAATAAGAACATACCAGTATCTAATGGAAAAACATCATCAAATTAATGCAGAAACAGAAATAGTGAACTGGGCAAGACCAGTCTCTCTGCATCTCTTCCTAAATTACAATTCCAGCCATTATATTATGCCACTTTATTCTGTATTATTCCGTCACTTTTTTTGCTTCTTTGACACTGATAAGTAATTTGCATTTAATCACTTCCCTCAAAATACACCTGGGGCTTGCTAACTTAGTGAAACATTGTTGGTCAGGAATGCCTAACAGTATTATGAAACTTTTTTTTCTTTACAAGATAAAATTTAAGATATTTCACCTCTGAGTGATTTTTTTTTCTATTTCCAGGAAGCTGACAAACCAGGGAAACACAAGAAATAAAATGGAGAATTCCTTTCTAAATTAGATGTGAAATAAGTTGGATAGTTACTGCAATGCTACTTTATCATGGATTTCCATATTGAAGACCGTAAGGTACAGTGGAGGGAAAAACTGTTTTCCACAGAAGAACATAACAGTGAGCATTCCTAGCATCCACCTCAAAGTCTATTTTTCAGTGCAGGAAGACTAACATGTTATTTTCCCCATAGTCAAAAACTGTAAAATCTTAGTTCTGTGAAAACCCAAGTTTACTCTTCCAATTTCTACTCAGGGGTTTCCAAAGATGTAGTCACCGGTTGTTTCTGAAAACAAGACTCCAGATTTTTTTAAAAAAAAAAAACAACCCTCAATAACCTTGGTCTGATTCTGCAAAATCTTCCCGTCATTTCTCTGAAATACATTATACAAATAGTGTTTCCACTTTTGTTCACCTAAATTAATTCCCAGAGTGAATTATTTTTAACCAAAAGTTTAACCGAAAGTCATTTTTAAACTGAAAGTTTTTATTTCAAGGCTGCCCATACTCAAGGACAAATGACGACTCAGGCAGAAAGTTTAGTTTTAATGTACATATTAAAAAAAACATACACACGCACACCCACAAAAGGGTCAGTCTTTGACAAATGAGCTAGGGGAAATCACTGTAGGGCAGCCAGAAGGGATACAGCGGGCTGTATCGCGAGTCATGCCATAGCAGTTTCTTTTCCAAGAAGGAGAGGGTGTCCAAGGTGAGCACGAGGGTTTCATGCTTCAGCATGCTGTGCACATTAAGACCTGTGGTGAAAAGAGTTATTTTACTCCACAGATGAGAAACAGGAAAGCAGCAGTCCTTAGCCCCAGAGTCCCCCAAGGCTTTGTGGACCAGAAATCTTTGGAAACATTGTTGGCACTGGAAGATGCCAGTTACAGAATAGTTTTTAATTGTTTCTATTAAAATAGTTATACAAAGCTTTATGTTTTATGTCTTATACACCACCCAGAATTGAGGGAAATGAGTGCTTTCTAAATGAGGAAGGGAGGAAGAACTGGCTTCAGTGCGGACCTCAAGCGAAACATTAAGGACGAGCAAATGGTTACATATGCCTGTTCTTAGCGCACTAGAAAGACAGGTAGCAAGAATGTTTTAAGTCATTCTTTCTGTCTACTGACAAGCCTGACTGTGAGAAGTGCTTTTAGGATATTGGCTGTTGAAAGGAACAAACCCAGGTTCAAGCACCTTGTTAAGATGTTGTTTGGCCTCTCATTGCTGGCTTAAAACAACGAAAAAGGACTAAAAGGAAGGAAGGACACAAGGCAGCGGCATTTGCTGCAGACATAACCTGTCCTGGATAATGTAATACAGGTAATAGCACTTCATAGCTGAGGTAAAAATTTGGAGTGGTAGAAGGAGGTACTGAAAGTTTCTTATGGCCTTTTATTAGGAAAAAGTTCTTAACCAATCCTTAGTGATCTCTTGCCAAATATCAGGGTGTCAGACATATGCAGAAAGACATTCTTTCTGGCAGCATCTCCAACATTTGCAGTTAATATTTTCAGGCTGTAGGCGTAAATACCAACAATTTGCAAAAATTAAGAATCAAGCCTGTTTCCTAGGAGAGGCCAGCTGCCCTGTCATGCTTCTTTTAAATATAAGGTTTTATGTAAGATGGGATGTATATTATCAATCCCTTTTATTTTTTGCTAAAACTATAGAGGTAACCGATAGCACAGCCCTAAACGATAAAAGAAGCAGTAGATCATCCCCAAAAGCGGAAAAGGACAAGAGTTTTCAGCATCGTAGGAATTATTATGCTAGTTAGAGATTGAGAAGGGAAAGACAGAGGCCTATGACTAATTATTTAGTTTGAGAGGCAAGGACTCATCTATTGAAGAATTCTACCCATCCAATCTCAACTCACCTATTGCTGGCATCACTGTGAAAGTTTTAAGATTGCTTGTTGCACACTGGATGTTTTCAGGTAGTTCATCTCTGAAAACCAAGAAGGCGAAATCAGGTATGTTATACAAACTCAAATCTAGGATCTCCTGAATGCAAACTTCTAGCCGGTGCCCTCCATTTGCTGAGTAGAACCCTTTCTGACTGCTGCCTTAACACCTCAAGTCTCTCCCATCTTTTGAGCAGTGGGTCAAAAATGAATGGCACATTTCTTTAGTAAAGAAATTCAGGTTCCCTTAAGAATGACTTAGAAGCCTCCGCAAGGTATCAGGGTTCCAGAACAGGACTGGCAACTGCAGCCAACCATTAGAGAAAGGTTCCCAGTGGCTCTGCTGCTCTCCTCCCAGCATAAGCGCTAAGAATTCTGCTTCCTGACATTCCATTTATTGCCTTCAAGGGTATCCCAATTTTGGAACTTCAGAACAAGGTTGGCGCACAAATATTGTTGCTAGGGAAAGGGATGATATTTGTTTCAAGGTACAAAAAGAAATATCAGGCCCTTTCATTAATTATACAGTAGGTGCAAAAGACTTCTGTTTCCACAGTCAAAAGATGCAGGATTTCTGTCACTCTAAAGAGGTCTTTGTAAAATCAGAAGCCTTTACGATGCAACTCTGGGGAGTTTATAACTAGGGGTATTTCAAAACTTGGATTAAATCATGATGTACATGACTGAAGCAAAAGCCATATGGGGCAGAATGATGTCATGAGCTTAAATATCATACTTAATGTGCTTGGAAAGTGGGTATCTCAAATCAGATCTATCCCCTGCTCTGCCGCAATCAAGAAATGATTTAATAGCAGTCATGGGAATTTTGTACTTAATATAACATGAATGCTGGCAATCTACCAACTTTTTACTGCGAGGAAAAAATACATTCACCTGCTAGAAAAGCCCAATGTATTATAACACTTTCTAATATAATTTTAAAGACACAGTTTCAGGAACAGGCGTATTGGGTCTTCCAAGTAGTCCTTGGGTTACGACAGCATTTGGGACTAACATTAAACAATACAGTTGTAGAGCATGATGTCACATGACTGCATCACTTAGTGAAAGCAATCCCAGCAGCTGGTGGGCGAGAGCCATGGGTAGGTGGGCACTGCAGAGCGTGGGTGGGTACCCCAAGGTGGCGCTATGAGCCTGGGTGATTGCTGCAGGTTGGCCTTATGTAGTGTGAATGGGCAAGTTCCACATGTGCCAGCGTGCAGGTGGATGGGCAAAAAGGCAGCAGGAGCAGGAGTGACTTGCAGGAGCAAATTACAACCTGTTAGCCAGCTTCCCCATTGACTTAGCTTGTGGGAAGTCAGCAGGGAAGAGGTCAGAAATGGTGGTCACATGACCCCAGGATGCTGCAACTGTCGTAAGGGGTTACCAGGTTCCCAAATTTGCAACCATGAGACCGTGGGGACACTGCGACAGGTGCAATTTTGAGGACCAGGTATGAATCACCCTCATTCAATGCCGCTGTAATTTTGAATGGCTGCTGGAGGAGTGATTGTAATCCAAGGAGTACCTGTACTGTCATCCTTATAGCTCAATGTATTAAGTTGCCCCTGTGGTTGTCAATTCATGGGAAGACGAAATAGCAGTAGACAAACTTCCATTTGGGAGCTTGCAGGGCAACTATAACCTTCTAACGCAGACTCCCACTAGCTAACCTATGGCTGCCCTGAGATGTAGCCTGAAAACAGATTTACAGAAAAAAATTCCATGGGTGAAGAGTCCAGCAGTCCTAGACAAAACAAGGCTTGTGTGGCATGTGTGTGAGTGTGCGTGCGCGTATACACTCCATCCTTTTTACCTCCCAACCAAAATCAACTCACACATCCACGAACAACACTGATCTTCCCCAATGCCTGTAGCGAGCCAAGTCTGCCAAATATTGAGGATCAAAGGTTGGCATCTCTAGAGAGTCCACAATATGGAGATCACCCTGCAGGTTAGGAAAAAAAATAAGGACCTCTGTATTATCCAGAGGCAGGTGAACTATTCCACCAGAAACCCTATTTCTGGAACCATTTGGGAGTGAAAGAAAAAGGCTTCAGACGGAGGCTTTAACACCCCTGCCCATCAAAAGCCTCCATATCCCATTTTAATGAATCACAGTGGGCTCAGGAGAGGCCCAAAACATTTCTGAACTGTACAGAGAGTTGCTAAAGGGAGCATTCAAACTCTACTTGTACTCCCTACAAAAGGGAGCATCCATTGGAAAACTAGCTAGGAATCAACCCAACAGGAACCATAGATTCTCATAAGCAGACCAGGACAGGCCTTCACGCTGCAATATGGCTCCTATACCTGCATGTGCTTGCTTGTCAGCGCCACCTTGAGGCCCAGGACACGCTCTTTCATGGGAAGCATATAGTAATAGCTGGTGGGGCCACGAGGGCCAAAAGCCACACCACCTAGAAGGGGAAAAAAAGGAAGAGTCAGAGAACTCAAAGAGCTGCCTGCCAGAGCACCACTCTTACACAACTGGGCTGGATGTGAGCAGCAGAACCAAATGGGCAGGGTGATGTTGGAGTTCAAGAACTGGGCTCAAACTGGAGACGCCCTGGCTCAAGGCCCCTCAGCCAGTTAAGCTAACTGGGTATTTGGGACCAGCCATGTAGTCTCTAGCCATGTACTCCACTAGGATGCTATGAGAAATGAGAGTGCTATGTGATGTTGCTTCCAGGATACACAATGTATAAAGCTAGTTCTCATTTAACGACCAGAAGTTTGAACTGGAAGGTTCTGAGAAAGTAGTACATATGACTAGTCTCGTATTTATGGCCACTGTGGTGTCCCTGTAGTCACATGATGCAGGCACCTGGATCACAACTACCATACATCACTCCATCCCTTGGTCCACTTGCAGCCTTCTTTGCTGGCTTCCTACATGCAAAGTCAGTGGAGAAGCTTGCAGAAGGTCAAAAAATGGCAGCTTGTGACATTAAACTTAACAATGATGCAAGATTCACTTAAGGATGGCAACTGAAGTGCTAGAATTTCTGTCGTTAAGTGGCAGTCACGTGACACCAGACTTTACGACATGACTAATAGAAATTCCAATCCCAAATGCCTCTGTTAAGTGAGGACTCTCTGCACTGCCTTGAGCTCTGGAAGGAAAAAAAAATGGGCTGAGAAAACAAATCAGAGAGGGGTTTCACTTCCTGATCAAAAACCATGAAACAAATTTCAGGCTTATGTATTTCTAATTCTTTAAAAATATCTTTAACAAAACACAGGCTTCCAGAAGGGCCTATTTACAAAAGAAAAAAAAATCACTCCAGTCTGCAGGAAAGCTGTGAAATCAAAAGAAAACTTGCAGAAATAAGAAAAAGCAAGGCAAGAAACAATGTTTACCCCAAAATAATATACCTTACAAAGCTATCAGTATTCCTGCTGTGGTCTGATGTATTGGCCACATACCCACCCCCACTTTATTACAAGAAATGGGAAGAGCTGAGAATCAGAGCTAGAACTTTTCACTCACCCCCATGCCATAAAGGTGATCGGATGCTGCCATGCCGGGCCCTACCCGTGCCTTTCTGCCTCCAGGGTTTCCTACCACCACCATGCATCTCAGCACGTGTCTTGGTCTTGGCATAACTCTGGAAACCGAAAGTAAGATCGGAGACTAAAGCTGGAGCAGGATGTGTCAGAAAGGAAGTTCAGCTGAGTGTTCCTTGAAGTTCCTGCTTCTCACTTCTTTCACCCTCTCAAGAGTTTTACAACTTAGCTCATGTTTTTACCTCTTTTCCATGGATCCAGGAACAATTAAGACACAACAAATGTCTGATAGGAATTCATGGATTAAATAAAATTTGAACCAGGGACTCCCCGTAACAGCTTCTTCAGATAACTTCAATCGGAGGCCCTTTTCTTTTATTCCCAAGTATTAGGAAATGTTTACAATTATAGCCGAATCATCAATCTGACACACAATTTCTGTATTTATACTGAGAAGACTGACTCTGCTCATTGCCAGGAGTTCGATCCTAACTTCCATCCTTCCGAGGTCAATAAAATGAAGACTCAGATTGTTGGGGCCAATTTGCTGACTCTGTAAACCACTTAGAGAGGGCTGTAAAGCACTGTGAAGCAGTATATAAGTCTAAGCGCTATTGCTATAAAACGAATGTGCACAATCATTATGGTAGTTGCCCCTTTTAATATTTTGTGCTGCACAATTAAGATATACACAATTTTACAGAATAACAACTCTCAAGAATGTACAGTCTTAACTTTTGGTGGTAGCAATATTGTACCCAATCTTGTGCCAAAATCAACCAGCAATAATGGAATTTCACAAGGTGGAAATGTAGAGGTGTCTAAATTGCATTCTATAAGACCTGCTATGCTTAGTATTAAGGGCCATTTATGATTTCAGGAAGAAATCATCATTCTCTGGGATTCCATTTTCTAAGGTGTTAAGATTTTGCTCCAAATGGGAAAGCTGGCAGGAGGTTACAGCTTGCACCCATGAGTCACTCCTGTTTCAGCTACTTTTTCACCCATTCATCTGCACTCTGGAACATGAGGCACTTGCCTGTATCCTCACCTTAATGTCCAGAATATAAACAGGTGTATGATCCTTATGGCTGCAAAACAAGCCATAGCTATTGACAGGGGCAAGTCAACTAGTTTTCCTGCGCTTGTAGACTGATATTCAGTGCTCTTAACTGTAACTGATTGAGAATGGTGAGAGCCAAGGCACATTTGTGCTTTCTTTGGAGTGGGAGAAATATAAGTCTACTTAGATATCCTGACAGCTTTATTCCGGAAGACTGCTTGGGGATGGCAGCACTTTTCATGCAGAGGTGCCCCTCTAAGTCTATTGCACACATCTCTCTGGACAGGTAACCTCAGGTACAATTTGATTATCCAAGGCGCCTCTTGCCATCTATGTTCCAATACTCACAATTCTTTTGAAATTCTTCTGCCAGATGGCCACTGAATGTACGATATCAAGGCTGAGAGAGAAAAATACAGAGACACCCTTCAGACAGAAGCAATAGCTAAGCAAAATATATGAGAAGCAAACAATGTCAAGCGCACCCAAACAACAGAAAGAGGCATAGGCAAACCAGTTCAGCATTAGTGCCCTAGAATTTCTCAGTTGCTCATAGCTCTCGTAGCTGAGCTATACGCATATCATATTTTCACTGCCATACAACTCTGACTTCTTATGAATTGTATGGTCCAGGACAACAGCCTCACCTGAAAAAAGTCTCTATCACTTCTTGGGAGGGGAGGGGGATAATGAGATAACTTGCTCAGTTTCGGCAATCTCTGTAGTTATGAGCTTTATGGGAGTGTATGGAAATGAATAATACAACAGCCTTTACCGAGGCATCACTGCAAACACATCTGGATGCAGGTCTGCTAAGCCCAGGTGCCTAGCATCGTAATGTTGCAATGATTCAATCCAGGCTTGGACTGGCTTAAGGTGTTTGGGGTAGGGGAGGCTGCATTTCCGTAGAATTGGATTACTGGAGACTACTTCAGGAGATGTTTCTAAGAAAGAAAAAGAGAAAAAGACACAGCGCAACCATTTCAGAGGATCCTTTAGATGGGATAAGAGAGTTACAGATCACACCCAACTCATACAGGTAGTCCTCAAGTTGCAACTGTAATTGAGCCTGGCAATCATGGTTGTGAGTCGTGATGGCCGTAATGTGTGTCATCATGTGACCGGACCTGATTTTATGACCTTTTTTGAGGTGTTGCTTAAGTAAATCCATTATTCACTATGTGGCAGTTATTTCCAAGGACCAGAAGTAAATGCCAGGTTTTTGTTGTTGTTGTTGTTGGGGGGAGGGGGGTTGTCACAAATTGCCATCACATGACGCAAATAGCTTTTGGGCAGCCAGCCATAAATGAGGATTACCTGAATTACATGTTGAATAAGCTATACACACACGCACCCTTAATGTCAAGAAAGAAAATAAAGTATTCCTTATCCAGTTTATAAATACTTGCTTTCTTTGCTACCTGGGGAAAATGCTGCTGCCTTGTCACGGGTGGCTTCTTTAAAAGCCAGCAACAGGATATTTTCCCCCAAAATACCATAGAAGATTTCAGAGTAAAACTGGAAAAATATTCAAAGGAAATAAAGGCTATTACCAACATGCTTCACAGATAACTAAACTGAAAGACTTATTATTACCCATTCCTACATGCCTGCATCAACTGTGTAGGGCTATTAGGAGGAGTATAAGCAGTTGTCTGAAGCAATCCAAAGCAGCCCTGCTGCTGACGTTACCGAGCTTCTTGGAGACAAAATGTTTGAAAGCTAAACAGCAAGCTCAGAGAACAAACCACCGCCAGCATAAGCAGTTGTTCCTCTAAAGAGGCTATCCTGTCTTACCAAATGGAATATACTACCTCTCTTCTTTGGTAGTAATGCGTTGTGCACCAAAGGCAATGTGAAGCATCTGAAAGACGTTTTTCACAAACTATTTTTTCACAAAAGCTTTAAAAGGGCAGCTGTAAGTAAAACGGTTGTGTACGTTCACACACTTATGCAAACGTACGCCTTTAAAGCAACCCTGTGAGGCTTCCCAAATTGTCTCTGTTTAAACACTTTACTCACAAATATTTTCCTAATAATACGTTTTATGAAGAACCTATTTCAAATACATTGCACATCCCTAATATGGACACAAGAAAATGGAAAAAGGGGGAAAGACCCAGAAAATTTCATCTAAAAACCTCCAAGAATGGGTGAACAATGATTTTTTTCAGGAGAAATTCTAAACCATAACAATTTTCATTTCCTCAACTGATCAATATCATATCACCTGAGTCATTTAAACAAAAAATGGTGGTGAATAATGTAAATTGTAACCTGACTCAACTGGAAGAGAACAGTTTGGGAGAGGACGAGTTACCTTTTTTTTAATTACAAAAAGTAGTCTGTTATATTTGTTAAACATCTTTTTTTTTTGTCTGAAGACCTGACCATAGCAATTGTCACAAGGTTACTTTAAAAGATTTGGAATCAGAAGATTCCAAAACATTTCTTAAACATGTTTTTGCAAAATAACATTGGAAAAGTAAAAAAAACAACCAACCCTACTCCCTACTGCACATCACAGCTTGGAATCGCCACCAGTATTTGATACATTCAATTAACTTGTACCAACAGAATATCAGTTATGCTGTTGGCACAAGGTTGGGGAAACTTGGCTTCTAATCTAATTTCATTCTGCCATGGAATTCAGTTACTTACCCTGGTCTAGCCGGTAATTTTCAGGCTAACTTAGAATTGCTGCTATAATAACTTGTGGTAATGGAGAAGAATCACAAATATAAATTTACCTACACAGAAGTAAACTATGCTCTCATGAAATAAACTTACCTTGCAATGAAGATTCATCCACTACAGCAGCTGGACCATCTATGTTGCCAACCAAACTTCGTTCTTGTTGTTCTTTTGACAATGTAAAAATAAGCTTGGGATAGAAAATGAAACAAAGATGATCTCCGGTGCAAAGACTGTGTTCAAGCAGAATGATAAATCATATTAAAGCATGACAGGTAAAAAAAATGACTGATAAATAGCCAGGCTCATAGCTAATTCTCTTTTTCCCAGTTCGCTAAAACAGGAATAAGCTAGAATTTGGTTTCACTTTAGCAGCTGTTTTTCAGTTACTGCAAACTGGAAATTGTGGTTTAAAGCAAACAGTAGTTAAATAACCCAGGATTGTTCAACAAGTGAGCAAAGGAAAAATGACTCCAGATATTTTGGACTATAACTGACAAAATGCCTAACTATTGGTATTTTGGCAGGCCAGGCCATGGGGTAACTATAGTTCCAAGTTAAAACATCTACACAGCACCCTGACCTGTGGTTCATTGGATCAATGTGTTATGGATGGACTGTCATTAGGCTGCTTAGTTTGTATCACTATTGCTTATATCTCGAATATCCTTTCCTGTATCCAATCTTTTGATTGTTGCAAAGGCAAATAAAAATCTGAGATTAAATGCAGCACAGAGCTCCAAATCTGTGTGTCGCTATTTAACACAGTACTGAGTTGATGCAGAGACATTAAAATAAGTGTCATTTCATATACATTCCATGACCCTTGCCATCATCTTTCTTATCACATTCCATAGTTCCCTGTGTTGAATATGAGCAGCTCATTGAAGCAGGAATAGGCTTTCTGATTATGATCCCCAACATTTTTCTATGTAGTTTTATAAAATTGATTGGATATAAAAGTCAACCATACTTGTTAATTTGTTGAACTACCTACTACACACAATAATTACTCTACAGCGCTGTCCAAACATAGCCAGTGTGATTAACTATAGTTCAACATTTTGTGGAAATGCTGCAATTAGAGTTAACTCAGTAAACCAGTGTTGTTATTAATAAGTAATGAACACCCAACATGAGCACAATGCAAGAAGGTATCACTTTCCCACAAAGCCTGCAAATGCCTTTGCAGCTTTTCTGCAATGTAGCATTGCTCAGATGCATTGGACATGTCCCACAATCCCAAGTTGCACCTCTTCCAAAAGAGTGCTACCTTAAAAAGAGGTCATGTTCATGCAACTTGCTAAAACATGAGTATCTTAATCAAGATTACCTGAATTAAACAGAATTAACTGGGATTATACTTAGCCCCAAAGCAAAACAAGCTTTGACTTAGAATGTTCTGTGAATTCAGACTGATCTTATCTATTAAGAGTTTACTCTTATTAAGAGATAATTCTTAAATGAGATCTAGTGTGATGTAGAAAATAGATGCTTATCAAGAAGTCACAAGCATGAATCCCTTCAGATATATTCATGTTGCAATCTTAGATAAGTCATTATCTCAATTTAATTATCTCACAGGGGTGTTATGATGATGATTCATAGAAAGAACCATGGGAAGAAATTATTTTAAACTAATAAGCAAGATAGAAAACAAAATAAACAGCTGCTAAATAAATTAAAGGAAAAGAAAATTTGTTACCAAAATTTTTTTATGCAATATGAGAGTATGCAATGGATTTCCTATGCATAGATCCCTATCAACTTTGAGATCACCTAGGAAGGAATATTCTTCTGATCTCAGAAGATGTAAACATAATGGCTATACTCATACAACATAAATAACCATGGAAACAGAAATATAGTGTCAGTTTGCTGTAGTGATTAAGACATCTTAAATCACTAGACATCTGGACACCACTTTAGGCACAAAGCCAGCTGGGTGACCTTGGACCAGTCACTTTGTTTCAGATCTAGGAAGGAGGCAATGGCAAACCACTTCTGAAAAACCTTGCCAAGGGGGACTTGTCCAGGCACTCTCTGAGAACTGGACACGATTGAATGGAAGGGGGGGGGGGAAACCACCACGATTTAACCCATTAACCTATGCTAAGTTTGCACATCACACTGACCCATAAACTGACCGCAGAACTGGATTCAACACAATACATTAATCTAAAAGTGGCCGCTCTCCTCGGAACTGAGGTCACCCAAACTTTATAACTATTTTACCTCACTATATCAACAATTCTTGAATATTGAGCCCGATTTATTAAAAAATCTTCTCCACGTGGTGAAATGTATGCTTACACTACCATAAACCCCAACTGTGAAGAACTAAAATCACCTAATTTAAGGTGAATTAATTCAACACCCATCGAACATTTTACTGCCATAAAGAGATGAGACGATTAAAAACATTTTATAGTTATTTGCTGAAATAACGTGCGTAGAACCAGTATCCCCTCTTGCACAGAAGATATGATCAGCAGCTTTCTCGAGGGTCATCTAGCAGGCCCTTAGGGGACCTCGTTCCTTGCACGCAACAAATTCTTCCCGCCCACCCAGTAGCTTCCTGCCCGGCTTCACACTCTCTCACCCGCGAAGCAGCTCTCCGGCTCGACAATGGAACCAACAGGCGGATCATCGCGGCGAAACCCCTTCGCCTCCAAATAAGCGAGATGCATACACACCGGGGGGGGGGGGGGGGG
>JANHFL010006911.1:8245-20300 GCA_032468155.1 Oxyrhabdium leporinum | reverse complement strand
CGGGGGGTAGTTCGTTCCAGAGGGTAGGGGCCCCCACAGAGAAGGCTCTACTTCTGGGGGTCACCAGCCGGCACTTCACCGCCGATGGTACCCCCAGCAGGCCCTCTCTGTGTGACCGCACGGGACGTCGGTAAATATTTATATTTACTATTCCTGTCTTAATTCCACTGTAAACATCTGAAAGCCTTTATTGCTGTTCCATTAAATGCATGCAGATGGACACTAGTATAGGGCTAAAAAGTAGCAGGCATGGAAAACTGCTTCATTTCACATTTGCTCAATTGCAACATCAGCAAATATTTTGAAGGAAAAAAGGAAGAAAGGAAGAAGGAAGGAAAGAAGGAAGGAAGGAAGGAAGGAAGTTCAACATCCTAAAACTCAGATATATGGAGAAATGCCTGCATCTGCATCTTATTCCACCATGAAAGGTTTTAACAGAAATTGTATAGCAGTAAATTCTTCTGCAGCCTCCGGAATTTTGCACTTATACAAGTATTAAAGCTAAGGCTGATGGAGAGGAAATACATTGGCATAACCATGCATAATTTGGCTTTGCCAAACAGAAGAGCTACATTTAAACATCGTCAAATGGATATCAAATCAGTTTCTTCAGATCAATTGGGATTTCCAATTCCCCCTTCTGCTCTAATTTGGAAATGTTTCATCCATCATCTAAAGTTGCTTTAATCTACAAGTTCTGCTTAGTTTTGTTTTGTTTTTTCCAGAAGAATTGGGGGGAAAAATATTCTCTTTAAATTTCAGTATGATTTGATCTAATGTAACTGTACACCTTGACTAAAATATTTATTAATTCTGTCTTTGAATAGAAACAGAAACACTATTTGTGAGAGGCATCATCTAAAATGTATAAATAGACAAGGAATCTATGGTATGAATGTGTGTAATGCATGAAGGTGATGTATAAATATACATGGACTCTATTCGTTATAATTAATGCAACACCTATAGCCTTGAGAATATTTTTAGACTCATGGAATTAGGAAAAAAAGGGGCTGCTTTACTAATAACAAACCTCAGAGGACTTCTTTTGAATCATTCTCAAAGTATGTACAACCTTAGTAATTATAGTCTTTTGTAGTTTATATTTACTATTAAACAGACTGATTGACATAAATATGAAAGACTTCTAAGGCTTTGCACATTGAACAGGTATTTTTCTTTTGTTTGTTTGTTTGTTTTAAACAAATATCTAAGCTATCCTAAAGAGCCTCTTCTACTCTGTTACTTGGACACAGAAAACAAGATTGAGATTGCAGTGCAAATGTTCACTATGAGCAGAATCATTGAAGCGCGTTCTAGAAGAAATGAAAAAAAAAAGTGAGATGCACCCCATTCATCTCTTGTTCTTATGGACTACATTAGCCAGGATTGAAAGTATGGAGAACTACACTGTATGTTTATTTCATTATATTACTTCAAATGGGCCCAGCTCAAGTGGAATAGAATAGAATAGACTAGAGTTGGAATGGGACAACTCAATACAGCCAACTCGCCATGGCCAATTCACTGGGGGACAACTCACCACAGTCAATTCGTCCTGGGACAACTCACCATGGGATAATTTAACAATTCAATTTTAAGTATTTAAAATAAATTAAAATTATTTTAATTTTGATCATTCACATATCATTTTGACCCTCCATTTGTAACCTTTCTTTAATGATTCAATTCCACAATTTCTTTGATATTAGTTAACTCTTGTCCTGCAGTGAGTTGTCTGGTAGTGAATTGGCCATGGCTAGTTGTCCCATGGTGAGTTGGCCGCAACAAGTTGGCCATGGCAAATTGGCTGCAGTGAGTTGGTCATGGTGAATTGTCATAGACCCTAGTTCAACACTCAAAGATCACAAGATGGTTTGTATTCCAGAGTGTCAATAGAGTCCCTCTGAAAATTTGGAACCTTTTCAGAAATGGCATAGACTGATAGTTTGGCAGTGCACAGTGAAAAAATATATATAAAAGAGCAGCTTACCCCAAATCAGGCAAAATAGGCAGGGAGATTGAGTTGCTCGCAGACTCACTGAGTCACAGCTCTACTTTTCTGCAATCTGTTGTCTCAGCCTTCACTGAAAAATAGAAGCTTTGGTCCTAGGAGTCTGGGAAGGCAACAGCCCAGCTTCAGCTCTGCTGCCTCTTCTCCTTATAATACTGAGCTGAGCTCCTTGGCTTTTGAAATTCTTCCAGACCTCTTGGATTTCAAGAGTGCTAGACGTTCAGCAGCTGGAGAAGCTGCCATTTCAAAACCCAAGCAGCTCAGTGCTACAAGGAGAAGAAGGCCGGGAAGCCATCAGCAAGAGGCCTCTCATTCAGCCGGCAGGCATTCAGATGCTGAAGGTCCACTGAGTGCAGAATGCGGTAGGGATGATGGGCAGGCCTCCCGGTGAGTGCAGGAAGGCAGGGAAGAGGCTGGGAAGTGGCACAGGGAAGGCAGGTAAGAATCATGCCTTGTGGAAGGGAGTAGGGAAGGCAGGCGATTCACAGGCTTACCTGTAAGCAGGCAGATCAATTGGGCAGCAGGCAGGCACAGGCAGGCAAGCTGCAGACTGTGTGGTCAACGGCGCGCAAGCGAGGAGCCGCACAGCTTGCTGCTATGCCGGGTAGGTGAGATAAGTAGGGGGCGGGGCGAGCCAGAGGTGATATTTGCCAGTTCACCAAACTATTCAAAATTTCTGGCACTCAGGAACTGGCGCAAACCGGCTATATTTCATCACTGTAGTAGACAACCATTAAGTATGAGCTAGCAATGTGCTGCAGCTGCCAAAAAAGCCAGTGCAGTCCTAGACTGCATCAATAGAGGGATAGTATTAATATGTTAAGTATTAGTACCACTGGTAGGACCACACTTGGAGTACTGCATCCAGTTTTGGTCACTACAGTACAAAAGAGATGTTAACACTGTAGAAAGTGCAGAGAAGAGCAACAAAGATGATTAGGTGACTGGAAGCTAAAGCATACGTTGTGGGAACTGGATATGTCTAGTCTAATGAATAGAAGGACAAGAGGTGATATGAAAGCAATTTTCCTGTATATGAGAGGTTGTCACAGAAAAAAGGGAGTTATCTTATTTTCCAACATACCAGGTAAGAAATAACAGATACAAGGTTATCAAAGAGAGATCCAACCTAGACTTATGAAGAAATTTCCTGTCAAAACAATCAGTGGAACAGCTTGCCTCCAGAAATTGTGGGTATTGCATCACTGGAGGTTTTTAAGAAGAGATTGGACATTGTCCAGAATGGTATATAGGGTATGAGCAGGACATTGGACTAGAAGACCTTCAAGATCATTTCCAATTCTGTTATTGTAAAATATATAAGGGCTGGGTTATTTAATTAGCAGATACTTGAATTTGTTATCAGTATGAGGACCAACACATATATTTACCATTTAAAGTGTGTTACGCTAGTTATGCTGTTTTGAAACATACTGATCTTATTTAATGTGAGTTTAAAACGTAATATACCCTCACATGTATTTTATGTTTTAGGTTAGGATAGATGAATATGATTATTCTAAACCAATTCCAGGACAGCAAAAGAAACCATTTGAGCAGCATTGGAGAAAACACACACTCTCTTATGTAGATATGAAGACCGGGAAGGTATAAAACATTTCCTTAATTTTAATATTTATTTAGTTGTATAATACTTCTAGTAACATGGGTCTTGAAAGGAATAATTAAATAAATTATTAGAAATAATAGAGAATACTGTGCTTGAAGGATTTATATGCGTGTCTTGCTTTTCTTTGAGGAGTCAGGGCCTCAATTAAGTCTTTTCCCATCTTTCCTTTTTATTTTTTTGAACAGGGAGGTATCCCTGGTAGAGAAGGCATAAGCTAAAGGTCATTATGTGAACTTCCTTGCATAGTTAGATCAAGACCAGGAATTAGCAATCACATAGGGTAGTGGTCCCCAACCTTTTGGGTGCCAGGGACCGATTCTATGGAGGGCGTTTTTTTCTGCAGACCAAGGGGCATGGTTTTGCACACTGTCTGGATTTTGTGTGTGGAGATGGAGCTTCTCTGACTTCCACAGCCCTGTTCCGTCTTTTGACCCGGGGGTTGAGCATCCCCGACATAGATAACAGAGGCCATGTTTGGGGGTAAATGGTGAGCTGATCTCTCCCTTTGTATCAGATGAATACATTGATCTTGGAAGTATTTGTAATAGAATTATAAACATGAATTCTATTTTAGGACCACAGGTCAGATATACAGGTAGTCCTCACTTAACATGCATTCGGTCAGGAACCACTCAAAGTTATAACTGGTATTCAAAGTTATGGCTGTTGTAGCACCTGCTTGATAATGGGGTCAAAATTTGGGCATGTGGCAATCCGCCCATATTGATAATCATAGTGTGCATTCAATTCTTCCAACCCACCTATTCTCCCCCATCTCTATTTTGTAATCTGTCACTGTCAACCCTTGCAATCCCAGCAGACCTTCATTGTTTTCTTGCTCCTACTGCTGGCTTAGGATCCAGGTCCTGGGCACACCCCAGAACATGTGGAAAGAAGCCTTGCTTGCTGAAGAGAGCTTGCTGGGCCCAGCTGGTTGGGATGCAGGACAGAGCAAACAATTTGTATAAGGCAGGAAAAATGGGAAGTCCCCACCTAACAATTGTACTTTTCCTTACCTAATAACTATGCTGGGATGACTGGAACTCCAATTGCTAAGCAACATAGTTATGTAATATGTCACCTAATACCTACTTTTTTAGCAACATAAATTCCAGTCCCAATTAAGGTAGTTAAATGTGGTCTACCTATATTTCATATTGGACTACAAGCTGGATGATTTGGAGTTACAGGCCAGATCCAGCCTACAGGCCATAGGTAACCAACCCCTAGTTTGGACCATCATTATATCAAAATATTGTTATATTATATATAATCTCACCTTTCTAAAGTCACCAATGTGGCTTACAATACAAATAGTCCTCATTTAACAACTAAAGTTGGACTTCAAATTTTAATTATAATTAATTGTAGTTGTTAATCAGGTCACATGATATCACTTGATTTTACTACTATTACCATTGTCATAAAGTGAGTCACAATAGAGATACAGAGTAAAAAAATCATGTAGTCATTAAGCCCGTTGCATATTGCAGTCATATGACTGAGATTGTGCAACCAGTCATGAATGCAAGCCAGTTGCTAAGCACTCTAACTATTATCATGTGGTTGCTGGGGGATGGGTGCAGTGATTGTAACTTTGAGGATGGGTTGCAAGTAACTTTTGTTTGAGTCCATCATAATTTTGGTCAATAAGTGACCAGTCATTAAGTGAGAACTACCTGTACTCCTAGCCTTACTTTAAATAATAATTTCTCATACAGTAGTACTTCAGAACTCATTGAATTTGGTATGTAACACATTTTCATGTCAAAATATTCCAGTGTTCAGCATATTTTGGTACTTAACCATTGCAAAAGGATGGGAGACAGCCGCAAAGGTTGGACAAGAAGCTGATCATACTGGGAAGGTCACTGATATAGGAAAAGGGACAGATAGGTAATCCTTCCCAGCCTAAACAAAGGTCCACATAAGTGACATGGTTTGTTTGATACTCATCCTTTTTAGTACTCATTGTGCGTCCCGGAACTAATTAAGGACGAATACCAAGGTATTCGGCGAGATGAGGAAAATAAAATCTAATCTAATAGGGCAGGAGATTGGGATAAAGGCTTCTGTATTCATTCTGTAGGAGATTAAATAAATTGTTTTTGTCCTGCTTAGATGGTATTTATTAAAGGGACTGATCCTAGGTGAACAGAATCTTATGTGTTTCTGACTCCATGCAACTAGAGATATATGTAGAAGTATCTTAGCATGGCTTCAATAGTCTCAATGCTTACCAAGCCACTTTATAGCACAGGTAAAACATATAGGTATATGATCTGGAAACTGAAGGTTCACCAAAGGTTAAATATGACCTGATGTCTGAATTAAAATTTTGTTATATAAGAATTTGTGCTACTTAATTACAGAAATAAAAAATAAAATTTCAGCATGAATATGGCAATATTTCTTTACAGACTTGATTTCTTTCGTATAATGTTTTTCACATAGCTAAATTTTAAATATTTATGGTAATATATAATAAATTGTAAATTTATTAATATCAATGTGAAGCATAAAATCAGAATTTTGACACAGTAAATGAGATATATAGTATTAATAGTACTTTATTAATAAGATAAACCCTTATTTTTTTAAAGGTTACACTGGATTATAGACCTGTAATAGATAAAACACTGAATGAAGAAGATTGTGCTACAGTTCCACCAGCTATTCGGTCTTATTAGTTATTTTGATTTGAATTTTTGTTTTTAATGCATATGCAAGCATACCAGGCAAATGTTATCCATTGTAGTAGATAAAATAGCATGTTTATTTAAACCTTTCAAAATCCAAAATCTGCTCTAATTTTTTGTTTGATGTGTGAGAAAACTGAGTTTTGAGACATGAGCTATATACTGCTATATCAAAATGTTCTTGCATGCGAGTCAGTTTCTAACTTTCTCAGGACACTAGGAATCTGCTTATCATTGCATACATTAATACATTTCTAGTGTGTTATATTAAGAAACTGTATGCATATGATGGAAATGAGGGGCTTTTATTAAATGTAAGAGCACCATCAAGACCAGCAATATAGAGTATCATTTACTAGATTGATTTGTGCTTACAGAAATTTATTACTGCATTGTAACTTTTAGTAACTACATGGCATTTAAAAATGTAATTGCTGCAGTGATCGTGATTATGAATGTTATTTCAGATGTGCTTTTCTTGTTTGTTACAAGCTCTAAAACTGCTTTATCCTTTTCATTTTAGTGAAGTATTGAATTAAAACGGGTGTTTTTGAAAACAATTCCAGGTCAGTAAGATAAATAAAGATAAATTGATAATTATTGTGTCAGATCTGCCATCTTCAGCTGCTACGCTTTGCTGGCATCCTGTCATAAAATGCTAGGGAGGGAAGACAGGGCAATGGAATGTAGAGAGTAGTGATGAGGGGGAAGAGGGATTGACAGCCCTGACAGAAGCAGAGGTGTAAGAACTGGCATGTTCAAGGACACTTGCCTGGGAAAAGAATGTGAAACTGCCCCTGTTTGAGTCCAAGTATTTGCTTTGATAACATGTTGCATGTTTATTCAGCTGAATAAAGACATGCCCCTCAAAGCAAGAGGGAACCCTGAACATACAGTGACTCTCATATTTTTATGTTTGCTAAATTACCTACTTCATCATCCAAAAGGACTGGCACATTCAACCAGACAAGCTGGCACGCTGTAGATAAAATAAAGAAGTATAGAAATATCCACAAGAGTTCAGAAATAGTCATCCTCCTCCCTTGGAAGTCTTTCAAGGACATTGTGTGTCACTGATGTTCTGATGTCAGAAGTGCTCTGGCCAATAAAAACATATCCACCAGATGGTCATTCTCTGAGGCTTCCAGATTCAAGTTGCTGTCCGAGGCCTGATAAAGGCACTCGAGAAACTCACTTGGGCTTTCTGAGGGCAGCTGATGGATGACATATATTTTCCTTAGGTACTTCTGTTTTGAAATGGCAGTTTGCAAGGCAGTAACAAGATCTTGGAATGCTTTCAAGTATTCATAATGTGGACTGTCATAGCTCTCAACAGACAACTTATGATCGGTCTCTGGGAAAAGGGCATTTCTCTCCTCAGCAAGCTTCTTTGCAGCAGTCACTACCAGATGTGTCTCTTCCAATGTAAGGAAAACATCTAACATGACCTGTGGTCTGCCCAATTGGAATTTGTGAGAACAAATAATGGACAGGACCAGATCAGAGTATTTATGGGGCCCAGTGTAGGAACCAAGTCTCCCCTTTCACAGATAGAGATCAGAAGTAGAAAAAAGGTATAAACAAGGACATTCTGGGACCTTCCAGTAGAAAGATGTTCAGCAAGGGTTATAGGATGGGGGAGCAGAAAGAGGTGCCGGAGGGCAGCATAAACCAGTCTTTTAACATCTGTTTCTTTCCTTACAAGATCCAGAATAAACCTGTTGATTTTCATCCATGCCCCTTTGGGCACAGTCTCCCATCATCTCACAAGACTCCTAAGTCAATTGATTCCTGATTCAAAAGAGAATTGTATTTAACCAAGGTTTCATTTTTGATATCCTGACAGATTTTTAAGCTCATAAAAGTTCCTTGTAAAGCACTCAAGAGGGCTGAGGATATATCCCTTATTCTTATTCATCTTGATTTCAGATTTACTCTGGGCTGAGTCCATATGTCTAAATCAGACACACTCTTGCAAAACCTGTTGGGCCACAAGAGATCCACTGACGCTCCCTCCCCCCGCAATATGAAACCCCTGGTCAATGGCACAATAGCCTAGCAGGGAGCCATGGGCAGCTGAGATCGGTTTCACGCCTAGATCTGGTCAACAGCGGGAAGTATATAAGAGGAACTCGTGTACTACAGCAATTCACTGACAACCTGTTGGAGTACAAGAGTACTGGGCTGCGCCCCCTTGCTTTCTAAGCACTTCCAGAGATGGAGGGTTAGGTGAGGCCAACCAATCCACCCAGCTCTGGTCAATGGTAGGGTAACTCGGATGAGACACATATCCTTTCACACAGCACTCAAAAGCAAAGCGCAAACTAAGGTGAGAGAAAAAGTAAAAGTAAAATGATCTTCCTTACTTAGTTGTCAGCCCTCCAGGGTACAAAAAAGAACTAAATAGAGGAAAAAAATATAAACCCTGGTCCTCCAAAATTTAGATCCCAGTGGAGTCAAGAAGGGAGGTACCTCCAGGAAACCCCAGAGCACTTTTCCCTTCTTGGGCTTCCTAGGGCCAAGCACATGCCCTACCATAGTCGCCAAAAATATTTTGCTGGTTTCAGGTGTGGCTTGATAGAAATGAAGACAAGGTATTTGCCTCGATAAGCTTTACGCATTTATTCAGCTGAATAAAGATGGGATCCTCAAAGAAGAGGGAGTCCTGAACGCACTGTGACACTCATATTTGCTAAATTATCTACTTCATCACTCAGAAGGACTGGCACACTCCACCCAGACAAGTTGGCACATTCTAGGATGACTTTGAAGGCCGGCTAAGGCAATGGTGCCATCCACACAAAGGTAGTCCTTCAGGTACAAACCTAATGGAACCTGCCCATTAGGTTCATAAGTCAAAAAATTCATCAAATAAATCAGACTCAATTTTACAAATTTTAAAAATCAAATTCATTAATTGAATCAAATGGTTCGTTAAACGAATGAAGATCTGACTTACTTCCTGCCTGGCTGCCAATCAGCTGTTTCCGGTACAGCCGAAGGAGGAACTAAATTGCTCCAAGCAGGCTCACAGAGCTCTCTGTTTGCAGTTTAAAAAAAAAACACTTGCTAATCAGCTCAAGCATTTTCAGACAACTGCCCAGAGGGGGGCAGGGCAGTAATTTACAGAATTCTCTGATTGCAGTTGCTTTAAAACAAAACAAAACCTGTCACTAATTATCAGTAGCTTAAGAGTCTCCAGCCAGGCACTGAGGGAGATGGGGATTTAAAAAATTATTGGCTTGCAATAGTAACAGAGATGGAAGGGACCTTGAGGTCATCTAGTCTAACCCATTGATCTAACAAGAGTGTTCCTGATAAATGCCTATCCAGTCTCTTAAAAAATTCCAGTGATGGAGCACACACAACTTCTGGAGGCAATTTAGATTTAAAACCACTTTAAAAAAACACTGCCCTGATCAGCACACGCCTCTCCAGGCAAAATCCAAAATGTGGTGGGCTGAGGGATTTACAGAACACTAATTGCAGTTGCTTTAAAAGAAAACAGTTGCCACTAATGAATTTAACAGTCTCCAGCGAGGCACCCAGAGGGAGAGGGGGGAGGGGTTTATAGAACTTGCAACGGTAACAGAGATGTAAGGGACCTTGAGGTCATTTACTCTAACCCATTGCTCGCAGGCCAGACTCCATATAGTCCATTTGTGAAGAAAAGCCAGGCTTCATAGAAAAGGATAAAAAACTCATATAAATAGCTTGCAAATTTGAAAATCAGCAGTTTAGAGAAGAGATTTGTGTAGATACTGGCTAGCATTTCTATAAGCAGTTTCAAAGCAAATGCAAAATAACTTTATCTTTGCAAAGAATTGTACTTAAAAATACAATACTGTAGTTTGCAAAGTGCAGTATAGTACTTAAAAAGAAGCAGAGCTATTCCCAAAGTCCTTACAAACAGTACAGTACTTTAGAATGACAAAAAAAAAATATTTTGAAATACAGAAGCAATTCTAGCACTCCAGTTCTTAAGCCCAGGCACAAGCAGATCCTCCAGGCAGCACCGCAAAAAAAACCTCTTAGCGCTGAGCCGGCTGCAAAAATCACCGGATCTTGTTTGGCCTGTGACCAGGGACAAAAAATAAAACTGCCAGCTTCAGGAAATTGCATCGTAACTCCGAATGGCACAGGAAACTCACAGAGTTAAAAATGGCAGCTGCTGCAGCAGTGACTGACTCCAAGTCACATGGCTACAGAGGCCTCTTTTTGATCCAGTTTTGAATTTTTAACGTAAGTACCCTTTCTGAATAAATTTGTTCTCGTGAAAATTCACTAAAGGAACCCTCACATCTGGGGGATTACCTGTATGCTCCCTCAAGACTGTCAATAGCATTTTCAGATTACTGATCAACACACCAAGTGATATCAACCTTCCAAGCTGATCCCAAAACCTAAACGGCATGCCATTGGACAGAGATGGACTGGTCAAGGGCGGGGGGGGGCAGGGAAAGGGGGGAAATGTAATGTTTTGTATGGAATCTTCAAATCTAGCCTTTCTTTTGCTGCAACCACTTAACTTTAGTAAAAGAACCTATCACTTCAAATGGAGTTGAGATTTTCTTTCCTAGAGTCCTGAGCTGAGGCAGCCCCAACATTAGGCTAGATCTGTAATAGCAGTCAACCTGGAGAGAAAATTCTGCTATGGGGACTGTGTAAACAATGTTGGCTCACGAGAGTGACCAGGAGGAAATTAAAGCAAACTGAAAAACTGTGGAATGGCCCCACTGCTGAATAGACCCTCCAAAATGGTTGGGAGAGGCAGAAGCCTGTGACAACCAGCTGAGACCTAGATGGTCATTGGGGGTTGGAAGGAAGGACAAGTGGGAGCAAGATTCATGTGAGGAATTCAAGGGAGCTGTTAAAACTGCACAGAGAAAGAGGACGAGCTGGCCCTAGGTGAAACTGACTGCGACAGCATGCTGGTGGAGCAAACCATTGAATTTCTGAGACCGCTTTCTACAACCTTAGACCATGTAAGGCCATAGCCAGAATGGCACTGCCAGCTGCCCAAGATCTAATGGGAGATGGCATGGCTGCATCCACCACTATGGCCATGGCAGCACCAGTTTCCCTGACAGCAGTTCCAGGCAGCATCCACTCCAGCAGCCCAACCACCATCACCGGCTTAGATTGTAGCAGCAGCAAGGAGGAGGAACCATAGACCGCCAGCCCTCGGAGTGAAGTTTGGCGGAGATCTTCAGCAACTGGGATTCTCTACAGCCCAGGTCTGGACCTACATGCAAGAGTATGGTCAACACCTGCCAATCAAAGAGGCCAGAAAGCAGTGTGTGACCATAGCACTGGAAAAACTGGCAGAGTGGAGAGACATCTTCCACAACGACAATGCCCCAGAGCTGCGTAACTTCAGCACTCTGGATGTGGTTTGAAGATCCCCTCGCCGAACGCAAAGCTAGAACGAGAATCAAGACCTTAAGCCAGGGCTGGCAACCTATAGCTGCCTACACCCAAGAGTTCTGAGACATGGTGTGCAGGCTATCCAACTGGCTGCAGGACATGCTAATAGAATGTTTCCAGCATGGACTAAACGATGACATCTAAAATACGTCCATCCCAGGAGCCCTCCATGCACCCTGCACAGATGGTATGTGTCAGAGTGCACATCGTGTGACTAGATGAGACAACCCAGGAGCAAATACAGCACACAGGTTTGTATTTACAAATAGTGGTTTTTATCCTAAA
>JANHFL010006907.1:46086-59381 GCA_032468155.1 Oxyrhabdium leporinum | reverse complement strand
CTCAGTCATCCAGGTCATGGTTGTCCCAAAGGTGCTTTTTCAAGAGGCAACTGGACTTTCTGTTTTTTCTTTGAAGAAAATGCCAGAAGCTTTTTGGATGAGAAGTGACGTGTCTTCAAAGAAAAACCAAAAAAGTCCAGCTGCCTCTTGAAAAAGCACCTTTGGGACAAAGTGTGTGGTCTTGTTTTATTTATTAAATTTATTTATTCATTAAATTCATTTGCTGCCCATTCCCTGCAAAATCTAAGACCCAGTATTGTTTAGCTTTTAAGTAATCTAAAAGAGCAGTTCTTTCCGCAAAATATAGTTTACAGTCCAGAAGAATATGTCCAATGTCTTCAGTGGCTCGTGTGCCATAAATGTGCAGCCTTTCCTCAAACGGAACTCCGTGAAAACTCCTATGCCTTATCGTGGAGTCCAGTTGTTAGAAGTGATCTCTAGAAAAAGCTCTTCTGAGATGTTGCATGTAAGCTGTTAGATGCTTTTCTAACTGGAAGGCAGATTTTTGTTGAGCCAGCCACTTCAAAGACTTAGCAAATTTAAGTGTTTTAATATCATCTTAAGCAACCACAACAATGACAGGAGCTTATCTAAAGTGTCCCTTGCCGGAGAGTGACAGTGAAAAAGTGCATTTTCCCTCCTGTTTGGTCCATGCTTGCAAACTTCCTTAAAGGCATAGGAATGTAAGCCACATTTTTGCTGGCTCAAGGCCATAGCCCATCTAGCCCAGCCATCTTTAAGATGTGATGTCCAAGCAGATGAATTTAGGAATAAACACATTGCTAGCTCACCAATGCTTCTGGTCCCCAGCAGCTGCCATTAAAAGGCCGGTGATTTTGGAGGCAAAATTGGCATGAATCAAGCCTTTGAAAGTTATTTTAAACTGATGACCATAATCAGACAGTAGTAGCAAATTCCACTGTCAATGCCCCATTGTGCAAAGAAGAATGTCCTTTTGTCATGGAGGCAGGACGTACTGGATGAGCCCAAGTTCTAAAACTATGGAGGAGGGAGAAAAACACTATTTTTCATACAGCAATTTTTTTTTTGAGAGAGAGATCTTACACAATCTTTTTAAATTTCTTTTAGTATCATGAACGGTTTTGAGAGCCCTAATATCAAGAACAATTAAGGCTCAAAGCCAGGTTCCTTTGGAAGGCACACTCCAGATCCTTCTAGATTACCAAGAGTTCAGTGATTATGGAATCACCGTACAAGGAATGTTCTTAATCTCCATTGTCACTTTAATCTAGTTATAAAAATAATCTGTGTAATCAGGTCTGTAGGATCATGGGCTTACAAGGATACGCACTACTGCAGCTTGCTTAGCATGTGGTTCAAGTATTTAAATGTGGGCTTATTTGTTAAATTTGTTTGCATTGAGGAAGTATGCCACAAATGGGATTAATGTTGATTGACGGCTACTTTTCATGTCATATACATTTGATGAGCATGTCTTCTGAAATTTCTGGGTTCCCATCACTAGCTTTGATCATGGCAATGATTTCAGACATTCATGGGGGACTCTCCTTTTCGGCCTTCTCAGATGCTTTCCCCTGTCTGCATCCTATTTCTGGCAGGAAAGAATATAGAAGCTGCTACATAGTTTTATACTACTACTGCTCTACAACTTATCTTTTTCTTTTCCTTTCTGCCGAGGTATCAATCAGCTGTCAGGATCAATAGCTGCTGAATACCCACAAGTTGCTTTGTAAAATTTGTTCTCACGTACAAATATGAGCATGTGACCGACTTGTTAATGACAAGTGTTCAGTAGAACTTGGAGCTTTTCAGATGTTGCTTGGCTGTGTGAACTAGCATAGCCAATGGTGAAGGATGCTGGGAGTTACGGTCCAACAATTCCTGGAAGCTCACAGATCTCCATTGCTATATAGAAGCAAAATAAAATATATTAACATAGTTTATGATTAGGGAGTTGGGAAGGCTTCTCTCCCATAAACATGCTACACAGGTTTTCAACTTTCTCTAGATTCCTTTTGATGGAAAGAGGAACATTTTAACATCTTGGCTGGGATGAAAAGAATTGGAGATTTCCATCCTTTGCTGAAGGGTCATTCCCAAACAGCAGCCCTTCAACCTAGACCAGACTAGGATGCTATGAGTGCAAATAGTACTTTATTACAATGTTACAATAACAGAATCTTGTAAATATGATTGCACCCTATTTATTTATCTTAAAAAGAACTAGGGATGTCTGAGACGCTTCTTCAAATTACATTTCCGCCCCAGACTCGGATTTCTTTTATAAAACTTGGTTGTGTCTCTTGTTCCTCATGGTTATTCCGACTTCCCATTACAGGTAGATGTGTATTTTAAAATTGCCATACATAACATTTAGGTCAAATCTTTATTGTAATCATAGACCAGCATATATAATATTAGGTTTGCCTTACTGGCTCAGATCCACAAGCTTTGCTATTCTCATTCTAACAGCAAGTAGCTCAGTGCTCTAAGGAGTATTTATAAGCAGGGTGTGGTGGCAAATCCCTTATGTTCTGACATTTGTTTTCACATCTCTTAGACTGCCACTTTTTAATAGTAATTAAATGCCATAATTAATGTACACAGAGGAGGTGCCTCTCTCCTTATTCCTACAACTAACATCTCAAAAGAAGTGCAGATATCGGGAAACGCCCAGCCAGGCAGGGAGGAGGACTGAAATGGGGAATTAGCCTTGAATCATTGCATGGCCACAAGAGATCCAGGACTCATTCTCCCGCTTCCCTCACTACCTCCATGAAACAGATAGATCACGTACAGCAAGCTATTTGGGCAGATTCCTGTATTATAGTCAAGAAACTAGTTAGTTTAAATTCTACATGTGTGACTCTAGTTGCTTGGACCTGACAAGAGACCAGTGATGAAAGTAGCAGAAGCTCTTCTGAAATTATTTTCTGAGTCTGCTGTCACCTGTGAACTCACCCAGTGATTCTACTTTTTCCTATGTTCTCAAGTTTCTTTGGGGGAAGAGAAAAGATAGACACACATGCCCTTTCTGACTGGGTTTAAACCTGCAGAAACTAACCCCTCGTTACAGAAGATAGAAGGAACACAGTTATAGAGCATCTAGAACATAGGGAACATAGTTCTGAAACATTTAATTGTTTCAGTGCTAAAGACCTAGCAATATGGATCCCATCCACTAATTTTAGAAAGCTTTTAAAAACCTTTGTGTAAATCCTGTATATTTTAAAAATCTTTGGAAGTTTTCATGTGGACCATATATTCACTAGCCAGAGTTTCAGTAGTCTCTGGTAGAAGTGGGTTTGTCCTTCCCGTCCTTCTCTTTAATTGTTTTAAAAAGTTTCTGTAGATACCAATTGGAGTATCAGTGGTAAAGTAGAACCTGCTAATCCAAAGTTTCACTAGCATATTCCAAGCACATTAGTTTTCCCCTACTACTCACAAAACGCTACTAGTAGTAATCTAATCTGCTCAGTTTCCTCTAGAACATCCTTCAACCCATTAGTGGTCAACAATTGTAGGACAATAGAAACCTATAAATATTAATTCAAAGGAAGCTGCACTGATTTTATCAGTTTTTTGTGTTTGTTTGTTTTTTGCTAGGCAAACGAGAATATCCTAAGCACTTTACCGGTTATTTCTTTTTGTGAATTACCATTTAGGTGACCAAATTTCACCTCTTGATTGGGAACAGCCCAAAATTGGTTATAAGTGTTTTAAATAAATAACAGAATTGGAAGGGACCTTGGAGGTCTTCTAATCCATCCCCTATACCATTCTGGACAAATGACTGTCGAATCTCTTCTTAAAAACCTCCAGTGATGGAGCACCAACAACTAATGAAGGCAACCCATTCCACTGGTTAATTGTCCTTATTGTCAGGAAATTTCTCCTTAATTCTAGGTTGGTTCTCTCCTTGATTAGTTTCCATCCATTGCCTTCTGGTGCTTTGCAGAATAGGTTGGCCCCCACTTCTTTCTGGCAGCCTTCAAATATTGGAACACTGCTGTCATGACACTCCTAGTCCTTTTTTCATTAAACCAGATATGTCCAGTTCCTGCAAATGTTCTTCATATGCTTTAACCTCCAGCCCCTTAATCATCTTTGTTGCTCTTCTCTGCCTTCTTCCAAGAATCTCAACATCTTTTTATATTGTGGTGACCAAAACTGGATGCAGTATTCCAAGTGTGGTCTTACCAAGGCATTATAAAGCAGAGATCTTCACGTGATCTCGATTCTTTCCCTCTGCTAATGCAGCCCAGGACTGAATTGGCTTTAGAGAATGAGAAAGTAATTTCAGCCTAGTGGTAAAGGCACCAAGCTAGAAATCAGGATGATATGAGTTCCAGTCCTACCTTAGGACTGAAAAAACAGATGGATGATTTTGGGCCAATCCTTCTTTTTCAGCCCACAACATCAGGCTGAGCCAATTAGTCATTTCTTATTGCAACCAATGGATTAACGCTTGGTTGATTCCCCCCCCCCAAAAAAAAAGCAGATATTGCACTCAGTGGCGGGAGTGGGGGGAAGCTAGAAAGAATATTTCCTCTTTGCAAACTCTTTTCTCAGTTTCAACCACTGCATTGTTTATTTCGGGATTATGGTACTTGAGTCACAATTAGCTCAGCTGGTCCTGCCACTTTGCCTGACCTCTTTAAAACTTCATTAACTGTAATTTAGTAGTTTCAGTTCAGAGTTACTTGCGCTTGATGACGGAGACTGTTGTGGATGTAGGATTTGTATCTAAGAAGGGCTTGTAGATTTTCCTTGGAAGGGCAGAAGCCACGGTGCTGGTGGACACATCATGGCTGGTTTGTGACAATTGATTCAGACAAATGCAGATGTTGAGCTTGGGATTTGTTGCATCTCTCAGATCAGATGTACCAATTTATAAATCCCTAAGCTTTTCAATCTGATATCATGTGGAGAATAATTACTGTTTATTAATTGTATATGCAACTTGACTTAGGGCAGCTAATTACTAAGTTCATGAAAGGAATAACCAATTACATGGAAGGAAACCAATTCAGTGGTACCCTAGCAAGGCAATGTAACTATCCTAGTTTCTACATCTCTTGAAATCCTGAAGCCAACATCAGAAGCTCTGTTCCAAGTATATTTGCATGTCAACTAGCTGTTCAAAAGAAGGCTTTTCCAATTGAGGAATATCTTATGTATTATTATTGTTATTGTTATTGTTGTTGTTGCTGTTTTACAGTATCTTTTAATTTGAGCATTTAAACTCTGTGTATCGTTTTACCGGCAACTTATTATTATTATTATTTTTGGTATCTCTTACACTCTAAAGTAATGCTTCATCCCGGATTATTTTAAATTATATCTATTGCACTTTTCTCCATCTCCGAAAAAACATATCCTGCTTTTTATTATGACTACATTTGGTGACCTTCATTATGTTTCCTATGTTATTTTCCTATGTCCCATTGTGGGTCTAGGCTGCAGGGAAATATCAAGGAACCAGGTCTGATCTAAAAGCTTAATCCCAGGCCAAGCCTGTTCCTTGGAGCAGCGGTTCGCTGCTCGTAAGTGCGCACACGCACGCTCGCTTCGCTCGCACATGCCTCTTTGGGGCTGAAACGCAGCTTCAAACAGTCAGCTAATCGACTCAGGCAGCTCCAGTGAGTACATCAGGGGTGGCGTGGAACTCACCTGGGCAGCGTGGAACTCACCTGGGCAGCGTGGGCGGGGGGAAGGTTAGTTATTTAGGGAAAGCATAGCAGAAGGGCAAGTGGGCGGGCCCAGCCAGTGATCACAGCTAGAGGTTCACCCGAACCTCTCCGACCATGCAGCAGCCCACCACTGCCTTGGAGCCAGATGGCATGACCAGGGAAGCCCAGAGTTGCACCTCCTCTCATGGATGTCCTCCAGATCCCCAGAAGAAACTACATGAACAGCCGACAACATTTTCAGCCAGAGATTGAAAGTATTCTCGGTTGAAAATATCCTGAAGAACTATGACTTTGAGGCTTGAAGAACTATGAGAACCATGACTTTGATACCCTGAAAAACTATGACTTTGAGAGCTCATTGCATATCTCTTTCCAATATGGCTTTCCAGGGGTAGTGGTCAAGGGCAGAATTTTGGCTAAAGGTCCTGGAGGTTAGATGAGCTGGCTTTCACTTGGGCCTAAAGGCTAAAGACCCTAATCATTGTTCTAAATAAATTAATGTGATTTTTGAGCCGAAAAGGATCTAGGCTTTTGGATAAATCTAAAGCGGATCAGCAGCTCTAGAGTATAACCAAGCCATCATTGTCACGCTCCAGCTTTTGAATGTAAAGCAACAGCTGTCTGCCTTCAGAACCTGATTATATCTTACATTAGATCTGGATTTTTTTTTGTTTTAAGGGCTGTATTGCTGAGGTTAGAGGAACACCGATTGCACAATGTTCTACAAATATTATTCTGTCTTCCGTGATGGAGTGTAACTTTACAGATAAGTAAACTTGAATGCTCCAGGTTTTAATTTCTGAACATGAAGATGTCCTATTTTGAGATGGACATCTTTATTGGTGGTAAAAAAACCCCCAGCAACTTTACTATTTCGGATTCTATCAGGCTGATATAATATAAAGACATGAATGTTCTGATTTCAGTGATCACATTCTCTTGAATGTATCAAATGTATCAAATGGAATGATTCCAGATCATTAGCAAATCATTTTAATAACACTTTGTCAACCCTTCAAAATAGATCTGGTCAGGAAACCAATGCCCAAGAATCAGCATAACTCAACTTTATTGCTTCATGGTATAATAACAGAATCTTGAAACTCTGAGTGAGATTCTCTCACCCCTCTATTATACCAAAGAGCATCAAAGCAAGGCAGCCTTGAGTTACTTACTCCTCCCTTTCAGGGCTGAATTGTGTTTACATTACAGCTATTGAATTCATTCTTCTTTAAGGTCGTCTTCATACTTTTCTACTGTAAATGTTGTTGATGAGACAAGTAGGATTCTTCTCTTTTGACAAGTCAACAAGAAGTATTCTACTCTTAATAAGGGATATGTGACAAGGACATCTGATTTCTAGAAAAATATCTGGAAAAGATGTAGGGATATTTGTTCATCAATATGATTTTAGTTATTAATTTAAATAAATAAATTTCTATGCAATGGCTTAGAGACCTGCCTATTTTCAGATTGCACTTATGGTTTAGAACCAAAATTCTGATGCAAAAAAAAAAAGAATGTGCTGGGTATGTCATATCTGAGTTTCAAAATCTGAATGATCACCATACTATATGGTAGCAACAAAATAAAGACATTGCTATTGTTTGGTTCCTTCTAGCAGTCTTTTAGATTTTTTGCTCTCCAGATATGACCTGTCTGTCCTTTGCCAACTAATTATTGTGCATATTCTATCTATACTTGTGTATGATTTTCAGGTAAGAGTTCTATTTTGATTGCAGTTGCTTTCTACTCTCTCTGGATTTGAAAAGGGCATCAATATCAGTCTTTTCAATTTAGGTTTCTATAATGCTCCGGGACCGTTTTATGTTTGTAACTAATACATTTTAAGGTTGTTGAAAAGTTACTTTTAAATAATTTGTCCAGTGTTGTAATTTCTTTTTGTTGTCAACTGTCTTCAGTACTGTTGGATATTCATCCAAAAGAGGCTGGTGGTGATGATGATAAATGACATAGGGTGCTTTAAAATGTTGCATTATATTTTATTATGTTATTATGTTATATACAAGAGATAAGAAACCATAGTACACATAGCTTAGAACAGGGGTGTCAAACTCAAGGCCCTTGGGCTAGATCTGGCCCGTGGGGTGCTTAGATCTGGCCTGCAGGACCTCCCTGGAAACATCGAAGGACTGGCCCATGTTGCCTCTGTCAGCGAAAGGAGACCATCCCAGCTGAAAACTGAGCCTGGGGTGCCCCAGATACAAACGACATCGAGTTGGCCATGCCTACCTAGACATGCCCCTCCACCCCCCACCACACCCCAAGGTCAAACACAACCCTGATGCGGACCTCAATGAAATTGAATTTGACACCTCTGGCTTAGAAGGTGCCTAAACTTTATTACTCACAAACAAGGATACCTGAATGTTTAACAATGTTTTGTTCTTCTTATTTCTTTTCTTTAGCTATGGTTGACGTTCGCTCCAGTGGCTGACATAACAGCTGAACGATTCCATACCTCACTGGATATGGTCAATTGGCTCTCCATTGTGTACTTTGTGGTATCAGTTCCTGTGGGGCTTCTAGCAATATGGATTCTGGACACCATCGGACTCAGATGCTCTGTAAGCAGAATGGAGATGAGCACAAGTTGTTTTATTCCTATCGTGATCTTCAGAATGGGTTTTCAGGATTTTTTCCAAAAATTGGTGGGGTCTGCTTCAGTAGAAAATCAGAACTGGCCAATGAGCTTCCCCAAAATCAGATAACTCACTTTTCACTGCTGACCCTACACAATTGGAAGCCATGGCTGAGGGACATTGAGTTGTGTGGCAGATTGCAAGGCAGGGTGGACAGCAGTGCACACTGTGAGATGTTTGACATAAAGGAAGGGAGAGATGGATGCAATATTAAGTGAGGTATCATATGTGCTTTTTCTTTACATTAAGAAACAAAAGAAAATTAAATTCAGGATCTGGTTTGGATTTTTTCCTCCACTCAGTTTTCTGATAAAACATGTCTTTCTGCATGTGTTTGTATGCGCACATGCAAACATACTGCAATTTAGGGCAGGGGATTCCAAACCTGGCAACTTTAAGTGGACTTCAATTCCCAGAATTCCCCAGCCAGAGTCTTAAAGTTGCCAAGTTTGGAGAAACCTGATTTAGCTCATGAGAGGAATGTGTTACAGATTTTCATTGCAACTGGGGGAGTGGAGAAAGTCCTGTACTTCAAACCTGAATCACATCAAAAGCACCTGACTAAATACTCAATAACTACTACTTTAATACTGGAACATAAAAATATCAAGGTTCTAGTTTGTCATTTCCCAACCTGGTGATTTTTATATATGTTGGGTTTTCTGTTCACAGAATCACAGACAGCATAGGATGGATAGACATTCTGGGAACTAGAATCCCAAGATAGGCGCAGAGCAATAGTCTCAAGAAAGTATTAACATGCTGCATGTATTTATTTGTATATTTGGTTGATTGGTTTACAGTATTTATAGCCTATCCCATGTTTATAGCCTATGCTTCAGGAGGTACAAATAAGGACATAATAGTTAAAGACATCACCTAGTTTTGACCTTTGGTGTACATCCTAAAAGATGTGATAGGATCCATTGTTTGTACATGTATTCTTCAGCAGCCAGGGATGTGGGGATTTTCCCATGGAGCTGGAAAATGTTATGTTCAACATGTCCAGGACACAGTATTGCACAATCACTTTAAATGACTTTAAGGAAGTTTTGTGCAAATGTTTGTTTAGCAGCAACATTGTGATCTGGGTTTGCTGCCATTTCTTTTCTGCCCATGGGTTTGGAGTTAGAGTTTTCCCATTTGATTTCACTGTGTTTGAAACTGATCTTTGATAGTCAACGTATATATTTGCTTGGAGATGCCTTGATAGCTGTTCTTAGTCCCATCCACTGCAAATTCTGTATTTTTGGACAGAGCCTGCTCGCACCTAACACTACTTCTGGGTTTATTTACACAATTGCAAATGGCATTGATCCAGCTTCAGTTGAGCAAGGACTCCTGCATGCACCTGGTCTCTTTTTCACTAATATCAAAACTATATCCGTTGAGGATGAGCTGGGAGTGTCTTGACATTTTAGGACCATGGACAGCGTCCAGCACCGTACCAACTTTCATGTGAGGGGGATGTCATTCCTTGAATGCTTTACATACAGTGGTTTGCCACAGCCAGATGATACTGGCTTATAAAAGGCAATTGTTAAATTTTCTGAAATCTTACAAGCCAGTTGAGCTGCAAAGTGTAGGATACCGATCAGTTGTTTGGCAGCTAGTGGCACGGCAGACGCAGAGCTAGATGAGCTGGTTGTTACACAATTTATCAGCATGCCACTTGCTTAATTAGCGCTACCTACTTGAATTTATGCTGGGTGAGACTTGAGCTACAGAATATCCCTGCCCATCTTCCAGATTCTCTTCTTCACCATGGGCTAGCAATCTCATGCTATTTAATACAAAGATTAGGCAGCCTTCTATTAAGTACTTGCTTGCACACCTGGAAATATAACACAGGAGGGCATTTTTAGCATCGTTACTCAGTCTTACGCCCATGGATAGCATCAGGTCATGGAAGACTGATTTATGTTAACCCTGGCTTTTTCTCTTGCAGGTGCTACTCTGTGCCTGGCTCAACATGGTGGGCAGCATCATTCGTGTTTTCAGTGTTATTGATACCCTGAGCTTAGGCTCCCTAAACTACGTCTACCTTCTTGTAGGACAGTGCCTCTGTGCTGGGGCCCAGCCACTCATCATCTTTGCACCAACTAAGCTAGCAGCCCTATGGTTCCCTGAAGACCAACGGGCCACAGCCAATATGATTGCTTCTATGTGTAAGTGATTGAGTCGGTATTGGTTATTCCAAAGCTGATGCAGTAAGATGGGAACCCTGGGTTTCAGATGTCACTTTTCTTGGGGACCACAATGCTTTCCCTGTTGAGGCGCCCATCGTCAGTGCAAGAGGTTACTACTAGCTTACTGGACAGGGCTGTTTTGTGAAGATGTAACCACTAGACGTTTGAACTATATAAGTAGGATGGAGAATCTGTGGCCCTCCGGATGTTGCTGAAGTAGGACTCCCAGCATTTCTCACCATTGGCCAATGCTGAGCGATGGAAATTGCAGTTCAGCAGTGTTTCTCAGCGTCAGCAATTTTAAGATATGTGAACTACAACTCCCATAATTTAAAGTTGCTGAGCTTGAGCAACACAGGTTTTAGCGGGCCACCCTAAAGAGAAAGGTTAAGCATAACTCCAGAGGTTACATCTATCACTTACATTCACGAGAGAGATATTTTCCATCTGGGGCATTCTAGGTACACTTATACTACATTTTCCGGACATCATCCTGCTAATTGAATTGAGTTGAATATTAATTTTACTTAATTATTTCATGGTATCCTACCTAAGCGATTCTCGTTGACTATGACTAAATAAATAATGGTCGGGGGGGGGGAAGGGGAAGAGGAGATAACTACATTAGGTCCTGATCCATTCTGTAGATGGGATCTCACAGAATTGGCCACACAACACTTGAATGTCAAATCGTGACTCAAACTGAAAATCCTCGTTTGCTAGTTGCCTGTTGAAGGGCTCTCCCTGATTTGTTCAGCTTTCTACCTGAAAAAGTATTGTTCGATCACAAGGGCTGATTCGATGAAATAGATGCATGAACCCCTTTCCCACATGAAGCACAATTGAGAAAACTCTTCGCCTGCCATTGATGAGAATCGTAAAGCAAAGCCCATTTGGAAGGGTTTTCGAAAAATGAGGCAAACCCAAGATTCCCGTTTCTCAGTTTGCTTTCTTTCTAGCGAAGCAAGAACTCCAACAAAAGGCTTCTGAAGAGATTGTGGCTTCATGTATGGGACAGATAGGGATTCTATTTGTCCTCCTGTCAATTCACTTGTATGTTGAATGTGTTCCAGTTACTTTGGAGAAATGATATCCAATCATCTCTTTTCTTTCTTTTTGCATTTCCATTTAGCCAATCCATTGGGCATGCTCATAGTTAACCTATTGTCACCGACAATTGCTCCAGAAGCAAAAGATATCCCTTTACTGGTAAATGAACATGAAATTTCACTAGAATTCAGCACAACCTTTCTGTTCTTGGGAGGTAAATTACACAATTGCTGATGGTTTTAAAGTTTGGCTGGGTGCCTGTTTTACAGATTGGGGTATCTGCTGCACCTGCTATCCTTGGCTGCCTCATGTCCACCCTCGGAGTTTGCAGTAGCGTTCCCCCAACCCCTCCGTCAGCAAGTGCCGACAATTTAAATTCACCAACTTTCTGTGAAGGTTTGAAAATGGTAAGCTGCAAGCAAAGCAAAGGAGTAAACTGGGGGATTGCCCCTACGATTACAGGTAGTTCTTGATCAACAAATATTCAAAGTTACGATGGATTTCCCTCCCCCAAAAGGTACTTTCGGCCCGTTACAATGGCCAGCCCTCTGTCATGTGATAGCATTTGGATAGTCGGCAAACAGTTCATATGCACAGCCATTTGCAGAGTCTCATGGTCACGTGACTGCAATTTATCGTGCAACCAAAAAGACTGTTTACTGTTTTGCCGTTTTCTTCCAGTTTTTGTTTTTGTTTTAAATGGCCATTGCAAACAGTGGGTTCACTTAGTGACCATGGTGTTTGTGTCAGGGTTCCAAGTAATAGTCCCATAGCAAGCAAAAGGCAGGTGGGCCTTTCCCCATAATGAAAGTGATTCACCCTGTTACAGTACAGCTTAGCCTCCCTCGCCCGCTAGGGAAAGTGCATCCAGTCTTTTGCAGCAGCTTGTTAAAGCTGGCGGTAGGCTCCCTGATTAGACCGGTAGATCGGGCAGCCTCAAAACCAATAGTGGTGCATTGGGAGATGCATTACGAAACAAAAAGGTTCTGGATTCCAAATTGCATAGGGGTAGACTGCAGTACCTTGTGCAGTGAAAGGGATACCCCCTCTCTGAGGCCGCTTGGGTCAAGAGCTGGGATGTAAAGGCAGATAGGTTAGTCAAGCAGTTCCATGACAAGTAGGCCCAGAAACCTTAACTTAATGACTGCTACGTTCATTTAATGATCACTACAAAAGAAAGTCATAAAATCAGGTGGGGGTTGCATGATGGCCCCCTGAATGACTGGCACAACTTACCTCTGTAATTCTGGGCTCTATTACAGTCATAAGTCAAGGGCTATGTGTATATATGGTTGCCCTGAACAGCAAGATGGATAGTATATACAGTGTGTGTGTGTGTAAAACCAAAACTAGGTTATATGGAAACAAAAAAAGTAGGTAGTCTGGTTGACTACCTATATCAGTGTTTAAGGAATCAGTCAATGGTTAGAAACTAATCAAAGAGAAAAGCAACCTGGAATTAAGGAGAAACTTCCTAACAGTGAGGACAATTAACCAGTGGAAGAAGCTTGCTTTCAGAAATCATGGGCGCTTTGTCGCTGGAGATTTTTAAAAAGAGACTGGACAGTCACTTGTCTGAAATGGGATAGAGCTAGAGCAGGGGGCTCGACTAGAAGACCCCAAGGTCCTTTCCAGCTTCTATTCTGTTCTATTCTATTCTATTCTATTCTATTCTACTCTACTCTACTCTACTCTACTCTACTCTACTCTACTCTACT
>JANHFL010006907.1:32949-46058 GCA_032468155.1 Oxyrhabdium leporinum | reverse complement strand
ACTCTACTCTACTCTACTCTACTCTACTCTACTCTACTCTACTCTACTCTACTCTACTCTACTCTACTCTACTCTACAGTGTTTCTATTTCTGTTTCTTCTATTCCTATTCCATTCTATACTCTGCTGGATGAGACCAAAGGCTAATGAAATCCTTTAACTGTTTTCAGACAGGAGTGGAGAAAATGCCTAGTAGTGTCTGCAGTAGAAGCAGACTAGTCAGCACAATGGAAGCAGAAACGGCACACCGTGTGCCGTGACATCCCTTGCACAGATTAAGGGGGCATTCCTCTGAATGTGAACACTATGTTTCTGAACATTAGCCTTGCAAATCAGAAGTCCCGAAACGCAAAATGCAAATCCAGCAACACCTTTTAATAGTTTTATATTTGTAATTGTAATCATAAGCCGCCCAGAGTCATTGTAAAGTGAGATGAGCGGCATATACATTTTAATATTGAAATAAGTAAAACTTCTTCTGGCACCTTGTATAATGTGCTGTGTTTCGTCAACTCTTTCCTACTGTGCTTGCTTCAGCTCATCCGAAATAAGCCTTACATCATCCTGAACCTCTGCTTTGCCACGGGGATAGCACTGTTCACATGTCTCAGTTCTCTGTTGGAACAGATCCTATGCGTCAATGGATATTCCAATGTAAGTCCCTTCTTCTTTTTATGTGTCTGTGCCAACATGGCATTGAATGGCAGGAGAAGCTAAGACAACCCAGGATCTTTGTGAGATGGGGTTATGAGATAAAGGAAGCAAGCTATCACATGCTGTCTGATGCAAATAACCAGACCCACGCATGTGGAGTTCAAAGGATATTGTTGCATGCCTGTTGCACAGGAATTTGACAGCTTTTGCCTGGTAAAGACTAGATAAGGTTTAAAGGTATTCAGTGGGAGTCAGATCTTGGCCTCTTGTATTTACCTAATGGGTCCAAACTAATTGCCTGCTTCAGCCCTCCCACCAACTTGGAAGGTTTCTTTCCAGTACATGGCAGTGGCAGAAGCAATGCAGATGGAAAGCTAGGAAGTGCCTTTTTCTCATGTTAATCTTTGGAACTTGTGATTAACGGTTGCATGGGCCATGCCCTCATCAAACTGTCCATGCTCCTTCTGGGCATTTAATTTGAAGAGTCTGGTGGGAGAAGGAGAATGGGAGACTTACCCTGACCATTGAAAGGCACTTATTAAGTTTGGTTCTGTTCTTATGTTCTTATTCTTATGTTCAGTTACATAATTGGTCTGCCTCGAACTGTGAGATGAGTGGCATATAAATACGATAAGCAAATAAATAATTTCTTTAAGATGATACAACAGCAGTAGAGGGCAACCGTAAGAGCAGAATTAGATGACTTGTATGTTGGTAATAGTTAGTAGTGCCAAATTGTTCAACAATAAAGCAAAACAAAACTGATCAAGTCTTCTACTGGAAAAATGTTCTGTTTTATTTTATGCCAAAAATCATCTAGGTCTCCTCAGTTTCTTTTTTCACGTAAAAGGCAGGAAATGCATCTCCACAGCTCTAAAAGTTATTTGCGGTCAGTTTGTTGGCTTGTTGGCTTTATGGATCTCCTACAGACCTTCCTAAAGCATAGGCTGATGGAAATAGGACACACGAAGGCTATCAGAGCTGGGTTTCAAGCTCCAAAAGGCATATCCAAGGTTACTCTGAGGCTTGAAGCTGGCCAAATGAAGGTTGAGGAAACAGCCTGCTTATTAATTTTCAATTACTGGCTTAAATGACATGATTTCCCAGTAGAGTTGATCTCATTTCTTTTACTGAATAAATTCCAATCCACTTGGGCTCAGACAATTGTTAGAAAACTTTCATCATGCGGCCTCCCTCTTGATTTCCTACATTTTGTCAAATTTGCACAAGCTAAGAGAGTTATCGGAAAAAGGCTTTTTTGATACTGATTCTTATAATAAGAGACCTTCTTCCGAAGTATATCCAAATACACTTTGATCAGCCTGAGTGGAAACCAGCTAAACATATCCATTTACTAATCTCTCCATTTCAACAAAGGTTTTCCCTTCCAATCCAGATAAAATTGCTTGTCTTTATCAAAGAGATTTAAGAAGATTCTCAAAGCTAGTCAAACCTGTTCTAATGGAGAACAAGTTCAGTTGATGGAGTCAGATGAATCCACCTGCAAGCATGGTCACGATATTCCTTCTGTAAAGATCCTCAAGTGTTTATTTTTCCTGTGTTGTTGCTTGTTTACTTTTTCTTACCATGTAAGAAAAGCCCTACAGTATTACACGTACTAAAGCAAGATTTTGATGACTTCTGGTGTACATGAGTAATATCTTCATATTTACTTTAATATTTGGTCATACATGAACAAACTATTCACTGCAACTTATTACTGAGTTTTTAGATCATTAGGTTTTATAGTGCATTTTATTTTTATATTGTTAATTTACTAATTTACAACAGACCGAGAATCTAGTTTTAGAATTTAGAATTAAAAATTTAGAAGTTTTAGAATTCACTTATAATTAATTTTGGGGAAAATCTTTAGATTAACCGTAAGTCCCTTTGTTTCTAATTTGCATTTCAACAGTGCAGTTCTGCATTGGTTTACATACTTAAATACATTACATTTACAAGGCTGAACTTTGATGCAGTTTGTTTTAAGCTGGTCACATTCACTGGCTGAAATAAAATGCATCTTCTCGTATTGATTAAGTGATTTTGCCACCCTCCCCCTCCCCCCCCCATCCTGTGAATTTGGGCCCTCTGATTTTAATTGATGACTTGTTTCACCCAGGAGTAAGACCTTGTATGAGCATTTGAAACTCTAGTTTTTCACCTGCAGAAATTCTAGTGATGGAATAGAAACATTCACTGCAGCTCTTAATTGGCACACTGCACATCTGAAAGCCAATTAGATATGGCTGCCCCCCCCCCCCCCAAGTTATTCCTTTGCGGTTATTCCCTTGTAAGCTGGCAAGAGATCTAACTTCAATAACAGCTCCCAAATTCAGAGAAAACATTGGAAGGTTATATTATATCTCGGTCATGGAATTCTGGGAATTGACGTTCACACATCTTAAAGTTGCCAAGTTTGAGAAAACATTGATTTAAATAAATAACAACTTCTGCCATTGTGAAGTTGTTATCGAAACATTAAGCCATGTTTTGTTAGATTGTCTTTACTGCCAAGATTCCTGGTTGCAGCCAATAGACCATCTATTCAGCTGAATTCGTTTTATTTCCAGTTATTATTGTCTAATCGCTGTGACTTTTATTTCTCTGGTTGTGGTTAAGTTTTGCTTAACTAATGTATTTGTGAAATAGAATTCTGATAATATTAGATAAGCACTTTTGCTATCAAGTTTTCCTTTTTTTTTGTCAGTGTCATAAAATGTATTGCATTGTGTATTATATTATACTGTATTGTGCTCAGAAATTGTGCCTCATGTTTTAGCTGTGTGGCCTGCATTTCAAAATCACCCATAAAATGAATGTTATCCCAAAAAGATAACATCTATCCTTTCCAGTTCTTAGGACATTAAAGCTGGGAGGTTAATCACAAATCACTTAGCTGTACCCAGGAACTCTCTTGATAATCAGTTATAAGATTTATGAAGCTTCTATTTTCCTTTTGAAATTTCCCTAATTTCCAGGTTTCAATATATTATCAGTATCATTAACTTGAATTACTGAACTCATTCTTCTAGATGTATTATATACATAAAGAGATGGTTACACACATTTTAAATAGCAATAGCACTTAGACTTATATATGGTTTCATAGTGCTTTACAGCCCTCTATAAAGCAGTTTACAGAGTCAGCATATTGCCCCCCACAATCTGGGTCCTCATTTTACTGACCTCGGAAGGATGGAAGGCGGTGTCAACCTTGAGCCGATCAGAATCGAACTCCTGGCAATCGGCAGAAATTAGCCTGCAATACTGCATTCTAACCACTGCGCCACCACAGCTCTATACTTTAAACTTTCTCAATACTTTCTCAATATTTTATCTCAATACTTTAGCACTGAAGTATATCTCTCTATATATCAGTATTTTAGAACTGGAGATCCAAGGTATCTAGTTCCTTCGATCTACAAGTGTTTCTAAAATTGTTACCAGCTTGTTAGTTATTATTTTTAGTCATAAATCCAGTGATTGAGAAAAAGAGTACTACCTTTTATTCCTGAAATTATGTGCCCTAATCCAATATCTTGTACAGTTTTTTGCAGGTTTGACTGGAGCCTTGTTCATTATTTTTGGGCTCATTGGTGCCTTCTTCCTTGGACTTTATGTAGATAGGACAAAGAAGTTTACAGAAACTACCAAAATCAGTTTTGTTCTATCTGCTTTGACTTGCATTGGATTTGCAGTGGTAAATATATTTTGAAAGTGAAATAATGCTTCCGTCTGCCCGTCTGTAGAGATAATGAACTTTTCAGCTGAATAAATCCCATCCTCTAAGAAATAGTTAATCATCTAACTCCTATAATGTGATTGTTAACAGAAGTGTGTTTTCCATGTAACCGTAGATGTTTAAGTAAGGACTGATTAACACTTAATCCCTCCAGTGCCAAGCGATATAGTGAAGGTTGTAATATTTTCACTTTCACTCTGATACCGAAGAAGGAGATCAGAGGAATATTTTGAAGATAGAATAAGTAGAATCATTGCATTTCTTTGATCCCAAGCTATCTCACTGAAGTCTTAGGAGGATAAAATAGAATGAGTAGAAATCTGGAACAGAGAAACAAAAACTGAACCCATGTCAACATTTCATATGATCATCTAATCATTCCATATTATTTACACTAGTATAAAAGTTCTCATGAGTGTACTGGTGGTTAAACTAATGCCAAGGCATATTTTGTGGATCTTAAACACTTATTATTGCTTTAAAAACTATTATTATTTTAGAACAGACTTCCCAACTTTGCATCTTCAAAAAGAAATGGGGCTTCAGTTCCCCAAATCCCCTGTTGAAAGTTCCATATTGCTTTTCATGTTTAGCTTACCTAAAGAGAGAGAGCCAGTTTTGATGTAATGGTTAAGGTACTAATCTTGAAACCAGGAGACTGCAAATTCTAGTCCTGACTTAGGCACAAAGCCAGTTGGGTGACCTTGGACCAGATGCTAGGAAGTAGGCAATGGCTAACCATTTTCAAAAAATTTGCCTAGAAAAACTGCCTGGATTTGTTGACTCCGGGAGTCGCCAATCGCTCAAATGAAATATTATCTAAAGAAGTAAATCTGAATGGATGCATTAGCGTCAGGGAGAAACTGGAGAACAGGATTGTCTAATTGGCCATGCTCAACATGGCTCTGGGTGGCAGGAATATCTCCTGGACATAATGCTATAGAGACTTCCCCATTTGCTACGGTTATATTCTCTTCTCTTCCTGTAGGTATCTCAGATGAGAGAACAAACCTACGCTGTGGCAATATTCAGCAGTCTTTTTGGGCTTTTTGGATTTTCTATCTACCCCATCGCGATGGAACTAAACGTTGAATGCTCTTATCCTGTAGGAGAAGGAACATCATCAGGGATCATTTTTGTGACGAGGTAGAGCAACGGATTCATTCAAGTAATTGAAATTGGAAATGGAAAATGGAAATTGATCTTCTCTGGGCAATAACTGGATTCTTTAGGATACCTGATTTGGGTTGGGTTTAGTGTGATGTTGATTCCAGCCATTGTGGTTAGCAAATCATAGTTTATGGCCCAGCATCACATGTGAACCAAGACCCTCGGGCTTTAGGCTGTTCGACAAAAAATGCTGGTTGAGGAAGTCTATGGATCTTAAAAGTGGGCAAGATTGAGAAACACTAAACTAATGTATGATTTCCAGGAGAAACGACTGATGGATTCTTTTTGCCTCTGAAGCCAGTAGGAGTCAGAATTGTCCAAATCCTGGGAAATCACTAATAAATTGAAATAACTTATGCAGGACATTGCAGAATAGAGCAATTAAAGGTTTCCCAAGAGGGAACGGCTCTTTTATCTTTCCCTTCATTTAAACTCTTGTTTCTCATCCCTCTGCTACATGTAAATCAGAATGCATAAGCTGTGTTACAAAACAGGTACTTTATTCAAGTCACACAAGACTTAAGAAAAGAGAAGTTCATTCAAGTAGAAAAAACTTTGCAAAGGGACAGTGCAAGAATTTTTATTAGGGAAGCGTGCTGATTCCTTGGTCACTGTAGTTGCTTTGTGTATATGTTTTCTATTTTGTTTAATTACAGAGTCGCCAGTTCCAGTAGTAGTATACCCACCAACAGAACGGTATTCTTGTGGCTTAAGAAAAGCTGTCTTTTTCAAACTCTTCTCCTGCTTCATAAATATATATATAAAATATTCCTGGTAAAGAAGGGAATAGGAAGTTTTCCTACTTTTTCCTTCCAAAGAAGGAAAGAAAGAAGAAATCTGACATCTTCAGTGCATTCTTGTTCGGCCGTGGTAGCTAGAAATTTTGGAACATGTGGTCTTATTGATGGCAGCTAAGAAAAAAACTAGGTTAAATTCTACAGTAGATCAATAGCTAGGTCACCCTGAAGGTCTATTTTAAGCCCCTCTTGGTTGTTAAAGCTGAAAATCTTGCTCCAAAATAGACATATTTTACATGTGATCACCAGATGGGTAACAGTCAGTTTTGTTTCAACAGCCAGATCCTAGGAGTTCTCTTCATACTTCTGTTCCAGAACGTGGCTGTGGAAAAAAAGAATGCCCCTTTCTCTACTTGTGCTGCATCCCTAGGTCCACCAATGGATTGGACAAGTAAGTATGTTCCTTTGAATTGTTGATTTGTTGGCACGTGAACGTTTGGATTAAAGTCACCAGCAGATTCTTTGCCGGCATCAGAGTTGCACAAAGTGGAATGAAATCTTAGAGTTCCTTATGTGCTGTCCTTTGTTTAAAAAATGGCTTAGTTTATTGACTATTGGTTATTTCATCCATCCCCATTTGGGATGGATGAAGCAATCAAGGATCTTATCTGAAAAATGCCTGTGTTGATTTTCTACTCCAAATCTACTTTGACTGCTATTTGCCTTGGAAGATCAGGTTTTTTAAGGGTTCAGTCCTAGAGGAAATGTAATGGTGTGAGCTGTTTCCTCAAAGCTGTTTTTCAAGGCTTGGTAGTTTCTTAGAATTTTAATAGTTAGATTTGTATCTTTTTATACAGGACTGTATGGTGACATATTTAACACCCCCTTATCCCATTTTTCCCTGCAGCAACAAATCTGTGAGATATATTGGATCGGCTTGAAATCAGCCAGTACATTTCTGTGGTGAAGGATGCCGGTCTGTTACTTTAACTTACCGCTCCTTTCTAGCAAATACACACACACACACACACACACACTATATATATATATATATATATAATTAAATAGATGTTTGTAAACTGCTTAAAGTCACAGAATGTCAACACATAGAGTCTTAAATAAATGAAGCAAGTGTTCGCAATGACCCAAATGCAAAAAATGTTGTCCTTGAGCGCAGCATCTGTATTATTCGGTCTTTCTCACTAGGATTTAAATACGCAGCTACATAATTAGCAGCATTGTAGGAACTGGATTGCATGAGGCCAAGGGAGCTGACAACAGCAAGCCGGAATGATGTTAGTTATAAACTGTATAAATGAGTTAAATCTGATATTTCTGATTGATCAAACAAGGAGTAGATCCACAAACCTCTTGGAGTCTACCCCAGTATGTTTTCAAGGTCCTCCATCACCATACATGAAGCTTGTTTTCTTTATACTGTCATAATAGGGAAGAATCAGGCGTACAATTATTTGCCTTTTGAAAGCAGTCCATTCACTTTAGTTCTCTGATATTGTCATTTCTTAACCTTGATGGATTAATTCTTGCTCAAGTGTAGCCCTAGAGTACCTGATCTGAAGGCAGAAAGTTCCAGATTCAACCGTTGGCATCTCTCCCAAGTGAAAAAAAAACCCCTAGGAGTTGTGGGGAAAATTTAGCCAGTGACTGGCAAAATAGGCAATACTAGATTAAATCAAAAGTGGCTACATGATACAGCCGCTGAAATTTATTTAAGAAACATTTTTTAGTATTTGGAATTTGTAGTTTGCTAATGTGATTATTATAAAATGATGGCAGTTCAACTCCAACACTACATATAATTTGGTCTCACGATTAAGGTAGTAGGCTAGAAACCAGGTGATTGTGACTTCTAGTTCTACCTTAGCCATGAAAGTTGGCTAGATGACTTTGGGCCAGTTACTCTGTCTCAGCCCAGTTCACCCCACAGGTTGTTGCTATAGGGAAAATAGGAGGAGGAAGGAGTATATTCGCTGTCTTGAGTTGTTTATAAAAATAATAAAGGTGGGATATAAAATAAATAACATATCATGGTTGTTATCAGGACAGAAGACAAACTTCTTTCATTGTATTGTTTAGACCATGGGTGTCAAACTCACATCATCACGGTGGCGTCACATAATGTATCGGGACATTTTTCCCCTTCGCTAAACCAGCCATGGGTGTGACCAGCACGTGACGCAGCTGGCCCGCAGGCCAGGAGTTTGACAGCCCTGGTTTAGACCATCTGTGGCAATCATTCAGGTGTGCCCCCAATACTTTTTGAGGGTCCCAGCAGCTTCTTTGATCAAGCTGCTTAAATTTGATGGTTCAAGATACAGTAGTTGTATGGTATTCTATTAAACTGTTCCAAGTTTTTGGTTTTTTAAAAAACCTCCAAGCTCCTTATTAAAAAAATAAATGAAGAGAATTGTGACCCTGTTGTGCTCTCTGATTTTGGTTGTTATTATATACAGTGGCTTGCCCTATCAATGTTGGTGGGAGTTTTATTTTCTTCTTGGTAGTTGATTAGCTTGGTGTTTACTGTTTGTTTGTCTGATGTGGTAATTCCTTGACTGAGGAATTGTTGGCCACGCTAACATTTATTATGGCTTCACCCACTCTCCATCAGCAGCTTTTGGTTAGCCCGAAATTAGGAAATACATATCATTGTATCTTTGGTTAAATGACTTTCTCATTATGCAATTTTAGTAAGCTTCTTGAGACATATGTTGTTTTACAAAATACTAATACTAGTTCAGTAATAATAATTGAAACTTCAACTGATTTGGGTAAAATCCCCATAGTTTAAATATTCAGTATGGCATAGTTGTATGCATTGTTCCTCTCAATGAGACGAGACATTTCTACAGTAGATAGCTAAGTGAAACTTATTTAAACATACTTTAAGAACTATTGGGTTTTTTTTCTATATATTTCAAAATGAAGTGCTGAAGAATATCCATTTTTTCTTATAGATGCAACACTAGTGATGGCTGGAATCAGCACTGTGGCAGCCTGTTTCTTTATCATTACATTTCACACTAATTACAAGAGGATCTCTGCAGAAACATCTCAAAGCTCTTCCACTAACAAAACAGAAGATGAGGATGTTGTAGTAACAGCATGAGATGGAATATTTCTAAATGAACTCTGGACTAAGCCGCATGCCTTACAGTTGACACCTCAGACACCCCAAGTGACATAAACTCAATAAATTATAACTTTGTGATAATTGACTGTAAAACATTGGTTCTTTTTATTCCTTCTGATGATTGAATGTGTAAGTGGCATGGAAGCATTTCAAACAGCCCCATCTTCTTCCGAAAGGAAGAAGGTGTAAGGCCATGGAAATATCAAGGAAAGAAGGGAACGAGGGAGCAGGAGCAGGACATAAATGCTAAGCTGTTGCATTGTCTTGATTAATGGAGGACAGACAATATTGGGAGCAGGGAGAGAAAAGGAAAATAGAGATTCATAAATATTCATAGAGGAAAGCCTGACCCACGGATTGACAAACTGAACCATGCACCTTCTAATAGGCAGCTTCATTCATTGCCATTATTGGAGACACTTTTTCAGAGTTAGAAACAAGAATTTTCAGTTAAATAGAACTTAATCTTAGGCAATGATGCTAAATTGCAACAAAGTTCTGGGTAATCACTTCTTTTCTTCCTAGAAAGCTGTGTAGAACTGTGGGTTCACCCAGGATAGCATATGGTTTGGCTCCACTTTGCACTATACCAAAATTTAAGGTGTAGTATGATTTATGTACTTGGCTAATTGTTGCAAAGAAAGTAGATTCTTGAAGCAGCAAATTGTTTCAGGTCTTCCAGGACACCTCGTGTCTAGGATGATTCAATGGGAGCATCTACGTGCAACTGATATACTGTAATTGCTATGAAGGGCAGAATTTGGCTGTGATGTCCTGTTTGAGAAGTACCATCCCAACCATGGAACAAATAAGCTTACAAAAACTTCATGGATTGCAGAGAACCATCAACATATCCAAGAAGGCCATGTCTCGCCAGTAGCTATAGGATATTATTTGATGGGACAGTGGAAGGGAACAAAATGGAAGAGCTCTGAACAAGTAGCTCTCCGCTGCACATCATTTGTTACAGATCTTACTTGAAGTGTTTTGAATTATAAATGGAGTTCAAGAGTTCTGTTTAATTAAACAAAGTAGAAAATGGGTGAGGCTAATGTATAATATCTTCTATGAACAATCTTATGGATAGGTTTTAGAAGAGTGCATGCATTTATTTGCTCGGGATTGTGTGTTATTTTGACCGATTAGATGAAAGGTGTTTATGAATGTTCCTGCAGCCTAAAAATACAATGGACAAGCATAACTAGATACAACAGAAATTTAACTGTTATATTTGTAACAGAAAATTCTAAGCATATCCAGTAGTCACAATGTACTTGATACAGAATATTTTAAATCAATGCAAAATATACAATCAAAATGCAACCAAACATAAATACATAGCAAAAATATATATACAGATCTCTTTTAATGTTATAACCTGAAGACAAACATATTTAAATATCGAAATGAAAAAAAAGCATAACCTTATAAATAATGTTTACAGTCATTGCATTTCAGAACTGCTACGTCAAAGACAAGAAAAGGAGTTTGCAATGCAGATTAAGTAGAAAACTAGGCACACAACAAAACTAATACAGAAGAAACAAGTAAACAAGTTGATGTGTGTTGCTAGCTTGTTTAAGCACACTGTGGGGACGCGCTCCTAATTATTAGAATTTCACTATTGTTCGGGAGCAAGTTGTTAAGCGCATATATTGCAAAAAGCAAGCACAGCACAGTACTCCGTTGGCCACACGTGATATGTTAGAAGTAGGCCTTTGCCACAAAATCTTGCTCAGCTTATTTAATGGAAGAAAATTCAATGCATTACCCACATAGTTTTCTAAGGCAGGGCTCCCTTCTGTGCCATCTTTTAGACAATGAATACACATATGTTTCACACTGCCATCCTGTGGGATCAGGGGACTGGGTCACTAATCCAATGCTGATGTCAGCAAAGACCTATCACAACCTCTCTTCTAAAGCAAGGCAGCTCAGGGCAGCAGGATGGAGGAAAAAATCAGGAAGATTTAAATTTCACAGCAATTTCAAGGGGTGCCAAGTCCACTTGGCGCCATAAGGAGAAAGTGCATTTGACGGACAGTTGCAAAATTTAATCTTTCTCTAGAACTTTCTAGGCCTCTCATTTTGAATGAGGAAAGCACACTCCATCCACCTGAAGATCCACAGGGGCATACCCAGAGAGAAAGCATTTTATATTTCAGTTGAAGTCGAGAATACCACAGCAGTGAACAGTTGTGTATTAGGTATATTCAAAGACATTCCCTCTGACCTAATTCTTTTCAAATGGCAATAATATCCCCTGAACTACTTTTGATCAGTCCTCTTCTTTTCGGAATTGGCTTACCAGTAATTCCTTTTCAAAGCCAGAGAACCCTACTCGACCAAGGAGGACTCTAGAGATCTCCAGAAGAAAACTACCAGCTTGTTTGTTCTGAAGAGTCTTTGAGTCAAGATGTCAAGTTAAACTGCGGTACAAAATGTATAACTGAATCTTCACACAACCATGCAAAGTAGAGGCTTACTCGGTTACTGTTACAGCAATCAAAGTGATTTTTTTTTAAGGTAAGTAAATATATAATTCAGTTTAGATAAAACTGAGCAATGCAAAAGCAAAGCAATGGAGAGTCTCTGTGCCTCATTTTGCCTGTTTGATCAGGAAAACAATCTTTCTGAGTGATTTTTGGCTGGGGAATTCTGGGAGTTGAAGTCCACAAGTCTTAGAGTTGCCGAGTATGGAGACCCCTGGCTTAAACCACCTGGGCCTGCTACAATTAACCCCTACAATTTTCCTAATTTTCTTGGAAACCTTTTCTTGGATCAAAGATTCAGAAATATACATGCTTAAAGGTGTCTCCCCCCCCAAAAAAAACCCCAACCCAATGTAAGATGGTCCTTTGTTCTGAAAAAAAAAATCAGACGCTTCTAGGAGTATATAAAACACTAAATCTAACAGACTTATAGTTTCTTTATTTTGGTCACTGACCAGCAAAACAGAGTTTTGAAAATAGGACTATAGCTGTCCTGTTGCAATAATAATATAAGCTATCTACAATAAAATTAACTAAAATTTTAATTGCTACCAAGTGACTCATATTGCACAGCTTGTTCTGTGTAAGATGTACTGTATTGTGACAAAACAAAAGCGACATTGATAGACTTTTTTTTTCTTACCTAGAACTTTAGCAAGTAATTTTTGTTTCGCCTTTATATAATAGAAGTCAATGCATTTTAGAGACCTTTTATGTTAACTACAAAATAGCGAACAGCATTATTTTTGTGACTTCTTTACATTTTTGTTTTGGTATAGAGCAAATTAGGATTCTCACTCATTTCTTGAACAAATATGTATTTAAGCTTGCCAATTTGGCATATAAAAATTTACACATCTGATAATCTTGCATCAGGCTTGTTCCTTACTTCTATAGATAAAGGCAGGCGAGATTTTGAAGTGAATGGATAGATTCCAGGAAGGAAAGTGATCACTTTGCCAAGTAGAACAGGCTGCAGCTACTAATTTTATTTTCTAAAAACATATCTGAATTTCATGTGGGGCCAACAAGATATTTGAGGATAGCAATAGCTCTTAGACTTATATACTCCTTCATACAACCCTCTCTAAGTGGTTTACAGAGTCAGCATATTGCCCCCAACAATCTGGGTCCTCATTTTACTGACCTCGGAAGGAT
>JANHFL010006907.1:3867-32849 GCA_032468155.1 Oxyrhabdium leporinum | reverse complement strand
TGTTGTTGTTGTTGTTGTTGTTATTATTATTATTATTATTATTATTATTATTATTATTATTATTATTATTATTATTTACCATTGGACTGCAGATACACAAAAAAGTGACTTTTTGATAATAGAGTGTAGTCTATGGAAGCACCATGCTCTTTACTGCTGTTCACTATGAGGCAGAATCTCAAGGTTTTCTTGAAATTCTTGTGTCTACTCATATCAATGCCTTGTGATGGAGCAATGACAATGAAAGAGCAGAAAAATAGAATGCACATGTGTTTGGCTTCTATATAAACTATAACATTTTACTTTTCATAAATCTGAATATAAAGAGGCAGGACAAGAGAGAAGCAAAGATTGCCTTGAGGATGTGGTAGCAGTGTTTTGAAGTGCTGCCAAATATCTTCAGAATAAAGAAGAAAAAGAAGGGACAGTGTAAGAAATGCAGGTGTAAACACGAGAGCGGGTCATCAACAAACATTTCTAACTAGGTTTGTGGCAAGAATCTCTATATAATATGCCAAAATCAATATGGATTTGTTGTCAAAACAGCAGCACCATAACTGAAGGAAGAGCAGCTGACTACAAAGCATCTGGTTAGAGTGGCCAAGTGCTAATAGGGCATAAATGATACAGGACAGAAATGTGAGCTTTTGAACACAGATATATTACATATTTCTAAATTGGAAATTAAAAGAATTGTTTTAGTAAAGCATGTAGACCAGAAGAGAGAGAGAGCTTATTGATCTTCAACACTTTGGAAGAGCTCACCCCATGAATTCAATCAGCTACCATTTTATTGGTTTTGCAAAAGTGAATCTTTTTTGGATATTTGAATGCTAACTGTGGCACAAGCTACTGTTGGAGTGAGAGACTAGCTTTTGCTCTTTGATAAAACTATAAATTTCTTTTTTAATGTGGATGATGTAGCAATAGCACGTAGATTTATATACTGTTTCACAGTGGTTTACAGCCCTATCTAAGCAGTTTACAGAGTGAAGTTATATAATCAAAACATCAAGTTAAAATAATATAATCTAAAGTAAAGAATTTACCTTGGACATTACCTCAAAGGCAGGATATGGATGGGATTTACTGAAAACTGAATAATAGTTATACCAGGGTTGTCTTATAAATGATCAGTAAATATTAACATGATTCTGTGAATAACAAAAGTAGCTTCCAGACCACTTGTTCATTTAGATTGCAGTCTACATGGTCTAAAGCAATGTTCTTCAACCTCAACCACTTATGTGGATTTGAACTCTCAATGCCTGATGTATTCTGGGAATTGAAGTCTATCTATCTAAAATGACTGAGGCTTAGAAACCTCGGACTAAAGGATGGAAGTGTTCTTCAAGTGTTGGATTCATTTTTCCCCCCTTGCGAGGAACTCTACATTCCAGACACTGATTGCTTCTTGAAGAAGTTAAATTTTGGACTCACTCCACCCACAAGCTTCCTTCTTGGCCATCCTCTCACTCAAATGAAGAGAATATTGACAGTGACACCATTTGAGATTTTTCTTTCACATTGAAAAAGCTGGTACAGGATCCCCTTTTGTAACCTTCTGACAAGAAAGTCAATGGGGAAGCCAGATTCACATAACATTCACGTTACTAATTCAACAACTGCAGCGATTCACTACTCATAAGGCAAAGACTACCTGTACTTTATTGTATATGTCAAATAATTTAGAAAAAAATGAATTCAGTATTGTGATTTGTCCATGCATGCAATTTACAACAGCTTGGTTGATCTTAAGTCTTTTTTTTTCCTTTCACCTATATTGCCATTACAGTTAAATTCATGTGGATTAACTTAGAGCAATGTTAAAAACTGAGGTAAAATTGGCTTGGTAACAACCAATTATTTCTAACATATCAAAAGTATGTCATCTACAGAAGGCTGAAGGGATTGGATATTCACACTGAAGCAACTTTTGTATTACCATATTGCCTGCTGGGATATTTTTAACTCTCAGTATTTTTGGAGCTATTTTGTTTTAGACATATTATAATGTCCTGTTGATATTTTTTTAAAATACACACACATCCTGCTTGTATAAGCAGGTGAACAGGTTTAGTAAGCAGAAGTTTGGAAAAGCCAGCAGGAAAAGAGGGACACTTTTCCCTTTTTATTTTACTTTTTTCCCATTATTTTAATTGACTAGGCAAGTACACAGGTGTCAAACGCACTGCTTCATGTTGCTGCCACGTGACGTTTCATGACATTTTCCCATTCGCAGAGCTGGGATGGGTGTGGCTACACATCACTCATTTGGCCCATGGGCTGCCAGTTTGACGCACCTGGGCTAGTGTTTACCTCAAAAAGCAGATTCTGGCAGTTCACAGCTATAATACACAAACAAGAATGACTTGCATGGAAGTTTGACTAGGAGACTTAGTAGTGAATGGTCCAAGAAATATGGACAGAAAGGGAAGCGTTACAGGTAGTCCTCAACTTACGATCACCACTGAGCCCAAAATTTATGATGTTAAGTGAGAAATTTATTAAGTGAGTTTTGCCCAATTTTACAACTTTTCTCACCCCATTTGTTAAGTGAATCACTGCAGTTGTTCAATTAGTAACATGGTTGTTAAGTGAATCTGGTTTCCCCATTGACTTTGCTTGTCAGAAGTTTACAAAGGGGGATCACACAAACCAGGGACACTGCAACCATCATAAATGTGAGTCAATTCTCAACATCCAAATGTAAATCAGATGACCATGGGGACCATTGCAACGGTCGTAAGTGTGAAAAATGGTCAAAAGTCACTTTTTTTCAGTGCTGTTGAGCAGTCACTAAATGAACTGTTGTGAGTCGAGGACCACCTGTGTTGTGATTTGCAAAGTTTGCACAATGCTTGTCTTCCTATCTAAAAATAACCCAAACTACATCTGCTCCAAATGCAAGCCAATTTCTTCATTGGAAGAGAACATATACCAGACCCAAAAGAAAGTTGCTGAGAAATGCATCAGAGAAGACCTTTTTGGACAGAAAAATGAAGCTTCCCAGGAGACACTGATGTGAAGTGAATACATTGATGAATGTGACAATCCCATCCCCCCCCCAAATTCCCCCCCACTCAATTCCAATGAAACTCAGGAACTTAAACCACACAACAGAGAATTATAGGAGATATGTGGGTGTCTGTGGACCAAAGAATATGAAGGTTTATGCAGAAGACCATGGGGATGTTTTGCAACATCTTGTAAGACACCAGTAGTGATATTTACACCTCAGAACATTAAACCTTAAAAACTTAGAAGGAAAAAAATGTGCATAGTTGGTATATTACAATTTGTGCCATACTAATCTTATCTTTATCTTTGAGAGTTAGTACCTTAATAGTAGAATGTCATAGATACAGTTAACCAAACCTCAGCAAGGCTTTCAGCTAAATGTCCTACAATATTCTCCTCCACAAAAAAAGTAAAAGATAGAGCAAATGATGCTCCTTTTAGATGAGATCACAGTGGGCTGAATGGCTGAACCCAAAGAGTGTTTATTAATGGTTCCACTTCAGCTTGGAGAGTTGTACTAAGAGAAGTTATACAATGGAGAGGCCACTTGAAAATGGCACAAAGCTGTAATGGGTAGCTCATACTTTATGTGAAAGAGAAAATATTCAAAACACAGGCTCGAGCAGTAGGTTGAAATGAGTAGGATAGAATTTAACTTAGAAAAATCAAAATGTATACATCAGGATCAGAAACCTCTATAAGGATAGGATACAAGGTATAAGAACGCCTCCTGGCTCATCTGTAACGCTTGGGGAAGAGATCTGGTTGTGATGCTACACAAAATGCAAATGCTAAAAAAGCAAATGTTATCTTGGAATGCATTAACAGGAGTATAGTGTCCAGAGCACAAGAAGCAATTCTTCCACTCCACCCCCCTCCTCCATGGTCAGACACTGTCTCAAGTATTGTAATTCAAAAAGGACAATAAAGTTTGTACAAAAGATGGAGAATGATCTGGAAACCAAGCTATATAAGGAAAGATTAAAGTTCTTTAATGTTAACCAATTGAAAATATGACTGAAGGGAGATATGATAACAATTCTGAAATATCTGAAAGGTTGTCACACAGAAGATGGAGGAGACTTATTATCTGTTGATGCAGAAAGTAGGATTTGAACTAATAGATTAAAACTATAAAGAAGGAAGCTTCAGGAGAAACTTCTGAAATGTCCAAGCTGTCAGCCAGTAGAATGGTCTATCACATGAAGTAATGAACTCTCCTTTGCTAGACAACTCCAAAAAAACAATGGCAAACCACTTCATAAAACTTGCTGAAATAACGGCAACATTGACTCTGAGACACACACGAGAGAGAGACAAAGACAGAGAGAGATCTTCAAACAGAGGCTGGATAGTTTTCTGCCAGAGATGTTCTAATGGATTCTTCATGGAGAAGAATTATTATATAATTACAGATTGGTTCATGAAGTTGTTTAAAGGATTTGACATTTAGCTGTGTTGAATATTATAATCCAGTTCAATAGATTTGGATGTGTGTTTCCAACCAGATGAATAGCATGGATGCAATAGTTCATGTCTCCTGTTCATGTTTGCCAGAAACACAGAGAAATATGGGCTTCCCTAGTGCAGATTATATAATCATCATTATTAATAATTTTACTTTATGCAAATTTATAAAATTTATCTTTGAAGCCCTAACTGCATCTCTTAGTAACAAATTCCATAGTCCATCATGCACTGAATGAAATAGTTATTTTTATCTAATTTAATTGCTATACTCTGGATACCATTATTGTTATCAGACATAAATGTGAATAAAATATTAAAAGTGAAGAACAAGGTATGATAGAAAATCAGGAGATTGAAGAGATCTCAGTTATTTTGTGGTACGGAAACTGAATGCCCAATGTATAGGAGGGGAGGAAGTTGCAATCAGATTCTGAAAGAGAACAAATGGTAAATTATAGATATGCATATTACTACTCTGTTCCATTGATTCATTGATGATTTCCAAAAGGTATTTAAGTACACTTCTGCCTAAACAGACTAAAATCATAGAAAGAATCATACATTCTATGTATATAGAATGTACTATAATTGATTCAAAGTATTTTTCATACATCTCCTTACACGTCTGGCTCAAGGATGAGCTTTCACTAGCATTTATTAAGTTGAGTGAAAACAGTCCAGATCTTCTCTCTGGATTTGGATATTTTATCCAGTTGACATAATTTGATTGCCTTTTGCTTCTTAGCTTTGTAAAAATGAGACAACTAACCAGGATTCACAGGCATAAATTCACCACGGTTTTTAAGCAGCAAAATCAAAGGTCTTTAACAAAAGTGCCCAGAGATGAGACTATATGGACATTAACAATTAGTGTGACAAATATTTTGTTTGCAAACAGAGTATAAGCTATGCCAAAGACTTTCACCGTCTTTGAATCTCTCAAATGAATCCATACCAGTTCAAAAACTGAAGACTTAATTGATGCTCCTCAGCCTATTTATCCGATTGATAAAAGTGGCATCCCACAGTTACACCACAAAGTTCACCCATTTTGTATATGTGTGCAACACCACAATGTATACAGAAAAGGACCATAATTTCCACCATGACATCATAGTGGTGCTTTTGTCACCTACCCCTCAGTTCACTCTGCCAACAAAGGCTTCTGACAACCAACCTCTGAGTAATTCTGCACAAGCAGCGTTCTGTGCTTCTATAAATCTTTCACCAAAGTTAAAATAAAAGTAACATTTGATAAAATGACACAATGATGATATAAAACCATCTCTGCCTCCTTAAATCTTAAGATATGACATGCCATCATTAACACAGACTCTTTTCAGAGCTATTTTCAGCCACTTTCAATTGACCAACTATATGGAAACATTAGTTGTCCCAAGGTTTATAGTTTTGGACATGTAATAAATCTCAGGAGAACAAAAGTTCTAGATATTCTGTAATACTGCTCCACCTCCTCCTGTGATCTTTGGACTATCACAGCATGTCTTTCTTCACATAAGAGAACTGCCTCCCAAAGGTCCAATTTAGCACAGTTCCATATCTTCAGGTGGGTGAGTCTGACAAACTTTTACTTTATAGTATTCTCCAGGGTATGTCTGCTTCGAGAAAAACTGGAATGTCATTTGCAAAAGAAAAAATCGCCAGTCTGACCATCCACTGACATTGGCTGTTCCATTTTTTATTTTTTTGTAGCCGACACAAAGACATTATTCTCATTATTTTGCTTGTCAGGGCCACCTGGAGTACTTTACAATACATTTTATTAAATTGCCCAGATGGAAAGAGCCAATCTGAACTGTTCCAAAGATTTCAAAAAAGGTTTGTCAGACAATTAGAAGTGACAACATGGCCCTTCCAAGCCTACCATTAGGCAGTGAGCAACTATTTCAACAAGTTGATGAGTGTCAAGAATCAGTAATATGCTAGTTACGTAATGAGGGCAGGGCTGGTTAGCACTTAGCACTAGCACTTAGACTTATATACCACTTCACAGTGCTTTACAGCCCGCTCTAAGTGGTTTACAGAGTCAGCATATTGCCCCCAACAATCTGGCTCCTCATTTTACCCACCTCAGAAGATGGGTCTGAGTCTACCTTGAGCCGGGTGAGATTCGAACTGTCAAATTGCAGGCAGCCGGCAGGCAGCAGAAGTAGCCTGCAGTACCGCACTCTAATCACTGTGCCACCAGGGCTCTTCACCACAGTTAGCTGGTATTTACATCTATGTTTAAACCTTTGGGTTTAGTTTGAGTTGAGAAGCTTGAGAGTTGGGCCAATAGTTCATTAAGACTGTAAAATTACAACTCTAAGTATCCAAAGGCTATCATACCTACTTGTCTAGGAATAATGGATATTGTAGTCCAACAAAAAATTAGGGAGCAGATTTTGGAAATGACAGTCATTAAAGAAATGTATTTTACAAAGTTTGTTCATACCTGTTGTTGATGGTTGACATGTATTTTCTTCTGGATGACGATTTGGTTATCCCAGATATCATACTGCCAATATAAATGGATCTTAATTTTCTCTCTGACCTCAGAATCTCAGTGTTCATGGTGGAGGATCCAGGAATACCTAATAGAAAGTTGGCTCCCAGTCGTCCTCCAGAATCAGCAACTTTAACCAATTGCCATTCAGCAATTCTCCCTTGAAATATCCAGCTTGCCTTCATTACTCAGCCTGAAAACAGAACTTATTTCTGACCTTGACTTTAAGAATTATCTGTTTTCCTGCTCTCTCCTGCTTTCCCTTGGGCCTTACAACTTCTTTTCACAAATAACTTGGTGATTTCTCTGTTAATGCTGTTATTACATTCCTGGCCATCAGACTGTATTTAACAAAGAAAATTGTAGGCATTCTTTTTCTCCTGTCCAAGGACTAGATTACTCTTCTGATTTTAACATAGTAAAAACTATAGTAACAACTCTTCTTCAGAATAATTGTTCTTATAAAGTGGCTTTAAACTTTAGACTTAAATTAATTGCTTGTATGAACATATATTATTTCTCTCCCTTGCCCTTTAAAACTATGTTGTAGTAGTATGGAGACTTTAATTACTGTGACATTTGTTAAAGTCTAAATCTGCAAAGTATTGTTCTTCTGGAAAATTCTTGACCTGTCACTGACAACTGTCTCCATCACAGGTAGAGAATAGACAAGGGAATTTGGAGTAGAAATGATAATGTGGCGCTGCTGGAATTATTAATAATAAAGAAAACAGAAGCTAATTAAATGTAGTCTTGTGCAAAATTGCAAAAGGGTGTTTAGTTTCAATTCTTCTAGTGAAGTTCCTTTCCAATGTACTTTCCAATTTTAATTTTTATTGAAAATTTTAGGTATGATTGTGAAAGCCAGGTGGATAACTTTGAGACAGTCACTCTCTCTCAGCCTAACCCACCTCACAGTGTTGCTGTTGTGTGGAAAATAAGAGGAGTAAGGTGTATTGGATATGTTCACTGTCTTGAGTTATTGGTAAAAATAGATGGGATACAAATAAATAAATAAAAGATACAAATTAAACTCAGAAACAGAAAAGGAGATCGAAAGAAAAAACAGAAAAGAGGAAAGAAGTAGAGTAAAGAAAAAGAAATGAAATAGGTAAGGAATTAACTTTCAGTCTTCATCACAATAAATAAAAATAAATTGGGTTTCAGTCATCATTTCCTATAAAGTTGTAAACAAATAACTCATCTTCTCATAATTCAGACCTTCTATATGTAGAATCATAAATAATGAATTTTTCAGCCCAAGGTGTCAGCAAAAAGTCTGTAAAGAGTTACCAGAGCTTGATAAAAAAATTACATGTCTGGTTTTAAATTTGATCAAACAAACCAACTTTATATTTTTCTCTTTTATGTCCAATCTTTAATTCCTCCAGATATTGTCTTTTTTTCCTCATTGCAGAGGCTTTTTTTTTTGAGACTTAACATAAATCCAGTGGAAAGTCATTTCAAAGCCTTAACTAGTTTCTTTTGTATATCCAGTAAAAAGTCATTCTCAGTCATTCTCTTGGTTCTTCTCTGATTTGTAATCCACACATTTACTATTTTCAATTTGTATTTGTATTTTCAATTTGAATGCTTGTCTGTTTTGTAAGTCACCTTTTTTTAACCAATTCTTATCATTCTGCCAGTCTATCTATAAAAGCAGACATTGTTATTGATCTTGTTGATATTCTGCCTACTAATTTCTGTCTCCATTCTTCAAACATCTCTTTTAATATTTAATATTTCTTCTTTAATGTTTCAGTTGGGTTTTGTGTCATTTTGTAAATCCCAATCTAATGACAGATGCAGTTGTCCAAACTCTTAATTCACCTTTCCAAACTACTTTTCAAAGCAATGCAGTTTCCTCATTTTAGAAGAAGAGAACAAAACTGTCAAGTTGTTTCACTTCACATCATTTCCAAGAACTCTTCCAGCTACAGGAAGTGTCAAGAGGTACCAGGAGTAAGATATGGTGCTTAGAAAACAAACTGCTTCATTGCTGTATTGCAACAAGGCAAATCATGTCATATTTGAGGTACAAAAACTTTTCATTGAAATAAGTGCACTTTACATAAGCCAAGTCAAATGCACGTTTTACATTTCAAGAAAGCACATTTTAAGAAAACCAGAACAACAAGTATAATTCCATGGCAGAAAATGCCTTAGGCAAAAATAGCCCACTATTTACAGGAGTTCCTACAAGAGCAGACAGTGAAAAATGCACATAACTCCAATGGTGAAAAAAAGGGAGACAGAAGAAAAAGCCAGTGGGTCAATGAAAAAAAATATGGTAAAAATCAGACATTCCAAAAGTGCAAGTATTGGAATGGGAAAAGGAACAAGACACTATGAGTTCATTCAGGGAGCCTAAATTTGTAGAGATGGTACAGGAAAGCTAAATGCCCAATTGGAATTAGTGAAAGATGGAAACCTGGATAGTTTCAATAGTAATTAATAAAGTTAACATTTGATTGTAAACTGGTAAGAGTTTGCTGGGACTAAGCAGTAAAGTTAAAACCTGATTGAAAGGACCTATAGTTTTTACTTTATTTTTTATTTATTTATTAAATTTATATGCCTTCCATATTACTGTCAAGCGACCCTGAGTGGATTACAACTTCATAAAAAGCAAGTATAAAATGTTAAAACATTAAATATTAAAATAAACAGAGATTAAATAAGAACCAGAAGTACACCAGGGTAGAGGTGGGATCTTCTTCCTAGTCCATTAATCACCTCCAACCCCATTATGGCCCCGGGCCAATTGGCAGAGCCATATTTTGAGGTGCTTTCGGAAGGCCAAAAGGGTGGGGGTAGATCTCACTTGAGGGGCATGATTTTCAGAGGGCAGGAGTCACAGCAGAAAAGGCCCTTTTCCTCAATCCTGCAGCATGTGGAATGAATGGGGCTGGCCCATCTATAATTAAAGGATGTGAAGAATCAGGAGAAAATAAGCCGTGGAAATATTAACGCTCTAAAGAGGAGATAAACTGCTGCTGCTACTGCTGCTTTCAAGAGTGGATTCAGTGAGAAAATAAGGCTACCTACCTCCAAAACTGAAGGGGTTCCCCTCCCCACAAAGAGCAACAAGGCAGAAACAAAACAGAATTAGGATGCTTTAAAAGAGAGCAAGCTGTTGGTACAAAAGAGTTGTAAGAACAGCAGAGAAGTGTGAAGTAGCTAAAGAAGAAGGTGAAGAGGTATCACAGCAAGGAAAAAGAAAGAAAAGAACGGAGAAGAATGGAGTTTGCAAAAAGAGATAAGAAACAAATTGGGCAATCATTTATTGTCTGAAAAAGAAGGGTAGGAAAAATTGCTTGCAAGAAAGCAAAGGATTGCAATAATATTTAGACTTATATACCACTTTACAGTGCTTTACAGCACTCTTTAAGTGGTTTACAGAGTCAGCATATTGCCCCCAACAATCTGGGTCCTCATTTTACTGACCTCGGAAGGATGGAAGGCGGTGTCAGCCTTGAGCCGATCAGAATCGAACTCCTGGCAATCGGCAGAATTAGCCTGCAATACTGCATTCTAACCACTGCGCCACCACGGCTCCTAGGATGATGCTTTGCAGCATGCTAACTTCTAGTTATATCATTCAAAACAAAGCAGTTCATCCATAGCATAACTGCCTCCGTAAAGGACCAATCAGATAAACCACTTCCTGTCATTGATAATACTCTTCCAGAATCACATAACCTGATAGCACCTTAAATCAGTCAAATGCTGGAGACAAACTGTTCTGTTTTGCACCCCTAATAGTTTTGAATTTTAAACTAAAAATCTACAGGTAAAAAAATTAGACAGAGCAAAGAGCCTCAATTTCCCAAAAAGGTGTTGGTGCACGCCAATCAGTCAATAAAAGATGACAAACATCTCTAAAAAATGCTTCTCTGACGCAACTGATCACTGTGCAAGATCTCTCCTTGGATTATTCTCCTGTTAGTTCCCCTAGGTGGACTAGACCATGAAATCAATTCTATTGAAAGACTAAAACTACCTTTTAAAATGGAGATTAGATATAATAATAGTAACATAATCTTGCAGGTCTGATGGTATTGTGCCTCCCCCTCCTTATAGTTGAATGAATTAGGGAGGTGTCTGTCTTCTGATCATTATCTGGATTTCTGGACTTTAAAAATGCTTTACCCATTTAGCCTAAGGCATATCCAGCAAGGTCTTATTCCTTACTCTCTATCCCTCTATTCATGCAGAGAAACCCAGAGGCTCAATAGTAATTTATCCAGAATTACTAAGTGAACAGATTATAATAACATCTATAGATACAGAAAATCAAAGCTAGCAGCAATTCATATCTGTAGAACATGCAGAAAAACAACATGCACTTAATATTTTCCTTCTTGAAAAAATGGTCAGTTTTATATATACCAAATTCCACTTCTCTACTTAATAGTGAAAGATTTGTGTATTGGTCAGAGTGTAAATGCTCAATGGATATACAATATGTTTACATTACCAATGTTCACCAAACAGGGTTTCCTACCATCTTCACATATAGAGGACTTAAGCATATGTATCTACTCTATAGCAACTGCATATATATATATATATATATGGGTGCTACATATTTCCTGCATGGAAGCAATATTTGTGTAGAAAATTTGACATATACTAGACTTGCTAGCTGAAATGTTATCTGAAATAAAAATATTGTAGTCATACCTTTTACAATCAAATCAGGGAATCCCCCCAAAATAGACTCTTACTTTTTTATTATTATTGATGAATATTTAACTTAAGTTCTCCATCAAAATTTCTGTAACTGCATATAAAACCGTCCTTATAAATTATTTTCAGAAAATATAAACCTTCTAGTTAGTTAGAAATATTTAGTCAATATCTAAGTCAATACAAATACTACAGACTCTGAATCATCAGATGAGTCAAAAGCTACACTTACAGCTTTGAACAGCATCTTAAGAGGCCAATCAAAAATAGAATTTTACTATCAAATCCAGAAAGCAATGAAAAGCAGTGCACTAACATGGAAGTTTACAATCAACAGTCATAACCCTGTAAATATCAAAGCCACTCGCCAAATAACATTGTGTTTTCATGTTCAATGAAGGGATTTCCATCTAATGAAAATTACAGACAACCAAACTCACAAAAAAAGTAGTTATTTTGCAGTAGTTATTCCAGTCTAAATGGTCACAGTCTAATCCATCCAAGTTACCAAAGGTCAAACCGATTCTATCCTCATTTAGGTTCTATGGTTCATTTCCCACTCTCCAAAATCACTTCCCAAAGTTCACGATCATTTGTAGTAGGCAACAACTGCAGATGCTTGTATCTTTTCTTCATTAAAGCAAACAGTAGTTTAGTAAGCCATTTCAAGTGAGAAAACAGTCTAGCAAAATGAAAACCTCACTTAGCAGCACTCAGACCTTCAACTGTCTCAAAGTCACAACAGTCAGGTGAATCTTCAAAGATCACTAGCCAAATGTGATTAACTTATGAAAAGAACATTATTATTACAATAACCTGTTCCCATGGAATTGAATGTACACACATGATCCAACTAAATGTACACACATGATCCAAAATGGTGTAAGTCTATTTGGCAGCAAGAAGTCAGGATGGGGAAGAAATAGACATTAACAAATATAGCAGAATTACAAAGCAGACAAGTTAACTATGTGCTGGAGATCTTAACCCTAAAATGCACATTGTTTTCAATGTTTTCACTGTTAAATGCCAGGCAAGAATTTTGTAATAACTACGACAAAGCTTCTCTTATATTTACAAATGCAAAATTAAGGAAGTGTGTCTATATTATTATTATTACATTACTATGTAGAGTATGAAAATAATTCTTAGCAAGCCTGTGCCAAGACCAATTTCAACATTAACATTTTTGTCAAATATGATCTGGGCTGAGACAGAGTTTGGTTTATTTTTACTTCTGAAAAGCTTGTCCAATCCGCCTATCCACACAGTGGCCTCTTAAGTACATAATAGGGAACATATACAAAGATATATTCACTCTTCCTTGTTAAAAATTATTCATGCCATCTTTAAAAAACCTGGAGCAATGCAATGCATTGCTTTCAAAATATCATATGAGCTCTATCTAACTGCCCGCTTGTTTAGCAGAATATCTAGACGCTCAACCCAGATGCTATATTATTATCCTCATACAGAGCATGACCTGAAAATCAGGAGCACGGGCTCCCATTTTCAGAACTTATACAGGTAGTCCTCAACTTACAACCATTCCTTTAGTGGCCACTTGAAGTTACAACAGTACTAAAAAAAAAAAGAGAGAGACTTACGACCGGCTCTTGCACTTACAACTGCCGCAGCGTCTCCACAGTCACGCGATCAGAATTTGAGCGCTCAGCATCTGGTGTGTATTTGCCACACCCATTGCATGGTGGCAGCATCCCAGAGTCTCGTGACCGCCATTCGTGACCTTTGCAGGTGGCAGAGTCAAAGGGGACAGCCAGATTTGCTTAACACCTGATTCAGTTAAATGCAACCAATTCACTTAACAACGAAAGAGTTCCCAAAATCAGGTGCGATTCGTTTAACAACTGTCTTGCTTAGCAGCAGAAAATTCTGATCCCAATTGTGGTCTTAAGTTGAAGGCTACTTGTACTTCCATTGCTTTCCTGTATTTCCCTACAGTTGAACATTACATATACGCCGACAGTTACTTTGTAAATCACAGGCTGCTGAAATCAGATAGCAAACTATAATTACAATTTGCATTAACTCATCGTCTGCTCTAGTGTTCCAATGACGGAAAACCACAGTTAGTGCTCAGTGGAGAAAAAAAGGCAAAAGAAAGAGCGAGCATGTTCTTAGATCTCTAATTCAATGTTTGCAAAGAGTCAGTGACATTTGTATTAGGCTATAACAGTCTGAGGTCAATTCTCATGAATGTGGGCATGATCCTCACCACCAATCACATCATCCTACTTGGATGTTTCATGGGTTTCAAGAGTCCCTCCATCTCTTGAAGAAAATGTCAAAGGCACGCAGCACAGAGGGAAGCCTTTCATAGTGCAAAGAAACTTACGCTTTTTAATGCCCGAGTGTATCAATGCAGCACTTCAAAAATCAAATGAAGAAAACATAACACACTGTTGAAGGACACGGTGATGACGAGATGAAACCAAGACAGCAGCTTTAGACGGTAAGGGTGGCATGGAGTGGCATGGTATTGTCACTGGAGGAACACTGCCAGTAAGCATGCATTTTTCTCCTTCAGCATCTGGAAAAGGGGAGTAACAAGGAAGCGAAAGGCAGCAGGACCTCTGGAAGTTTAGGAAACCTATTTCATGCCACAATTCCATTAATCTTTCTGGAAAATTGTGCTTCTGAAACTTGGCATGCAATCTAGGGGGACTCCAGAGCTGTATAAAGGGGCAATTTAGCACAAGCGTAAAAGGCACATAAAACATTCTGTGTAGTTTACTTTTTTAGCATCCCGGCTATGATCAGCAATGTAGTGAAAAATATTAAGCAATATATGCCCAAATAATATTTTTGTCTAATAATTTTGTCTGAATGTGTTTTTTGCTGAAAATGCTAAAACACTGCATATGTCATGCATAGAAATTCAAAAGCTAAAAAAATGTTGCTGCGTGAATAATATTTAAAGGGCAGTATTTGTATTTCAAGAAAATATGTGAAGGACAAAAAAAATGTGCTCTTTGTTATTATTTTCGTATATTTATTCAGAAAAAGTAGTGCAATCAAAACTACGTGCATGTTTCATGCAGACAAAAGAACTAAAGCTAAGTCCTATTTTAGATCAGTTAAAGTGTGAAGAACACCTTTAAATTACCATGAAAACTTACAGAGCGTGAAATGGTTTATGCTTAGATGAAATATATGGAGGGCAGCTATGAGATTCTGGGGAAAAAATGCAGAAATATTAAGGAATTGCAGAAGGTGCTACAATCTCAACCCTCCCCCCCCCACACACACACATACACAAACACACTTTTTTGAGAATCAAATGCTGCACAACTTTGGGGACATATTTAGACTGATTCACAGATTGTATTAAGCTGTGATTTATTTAACCATGGCTTCTTCCATAAATTTGCTAATTCACAAACCATGATTTGCAACCAACAATGGCACATGACACATTAGATTAAAATAAAACAAGCAACATTTTTGGCTTAGTGCAATGGACCCATCTAATTGTAATTGTCTTCAGTTAAGGTAGACTTTTCAAATAGTTGGCTTTGCAGGTTTTCTATTAAAGAAACACAGTCACATCACTTGGCATGCACTAGTTACATCAATATTCTTTGACTTGAATCCAACTGTGTCATTCTACTGATTAGTGGAAAAGTCTGTTCCCTTCTAAGGGTACAGAACCATAGAAGCAGGTGTCTACCACACTACAGAGCACCACATGTGCAGACTATGCAGAGAGGCCTCAGAGACAGTCCGACACATAGCAGACACATGTAAGAAGCACACTGGAAGAGCATATACTGAATGACATAACCAAGTAGATGGCATTGTGTGTAGGAACATCTGCACAGTGCAAGGCCTAGACCATCTCAAGACAAGATGAGAGATTTTACAAAAAGTCACAGATAATAGAGTAACAGGGTTAAGCTCGTGTAGGATTTCCACATCCAGACAAGCAAGAACTGGTCAATCAACTAGACATCATAGTAATAGACAAGGACCAAAAGACAACAGTGGTGATAGATGTAGTAATGCCAAGTGACAGTAAGATCAGGAAGGAGCACTTGAAGGAAGAACTAGAACAGATGTGGAAAGTAAAGGCCAAAGTGCTCCAACAGATCCCAGGAACAGTATCAAATGTCCAGAAGACTACAATGCTAGAAACAGCTAAGATATTGCACAGAACTTTCAAATTCCCAGGCCTTTGGAAGAGGACCGAGATTGGGGAAGACAAATACTACCCATAAGGGTGAGAAAGATTTTTGTTGTTGTTATTAAATACTGCCAAGAAAATTACAGGGTCTTGTCCAGGCAGCTGCCTGGAATCAAAGCTGACTTGAAGGCACACTCTCACAGAGACACAAACACAAAAAGGGGGGAAGATGATGAAGAAAGAGATCTAAGATTACCTAAATAGTTAAATTTCATTTTCATTCTGAGTTTGTCAGGTCATGTTTGCTAAAGTCCAATTCTGCATATTGGTTTCCACCACACAGACTTGGCTGATTTAAGGTTTAAAGATCCTAGAAGCATCTTCCAGCTTATCTGTATGAAAAAATAACTGAAGAGTTGTTTTCAGTTTGTTTTGTTGTTAGTAGCAGAGAAAACTTACTGGCCGATGACATCAGAACTCTTAAACATTCCTTAATAAGCCAAAAGCAACCACAGATGAAGTAGAGATGGCCATGGTTAAGAATCGTGTACAGCAAGGTATGTTCTAGACAAACCATGATAAGTATGTCATCAGAACATGGTCAGTGTCTCTCCCTGCTCTAATACACATACATCCCCTGACAACTTTTGCCATTCTTTGGATTATGGGCAAGTTCTAAGATTTGATGAAAGAAAAACATACATATGATTTTGATGTTATGAAAACTTCTGAACTCCCAAAATAAAGCACATTTAGTTGCAAAGGATTACTTTACAAATATTTTAAACAAATATTCTCATTGCTATACAACATTTTATGGTCAAACTTCTAAGAAACCAGAAAGTCCAGAATAAAGTCACATTAAGAAAAAAAAAGAAATTGATAGCATCATAAGAACACCTTTTACAAAATATTCACCATTCTCCAATATTACACTGGATGACACAGCATGGAGATAAGAAATACTGTAAACTGCAACACGCTCTCACTATTTGGAAGACTGGTGCCTGAAAGGATCTAGTTCAAAAACACTAATGAGTACCACACAATTTTTCTTTGCAATTCTTTGAAATACCAATATACGAGAGATGCAAGACACACAGAGCGCCGAAACAGGCTGACAAAGTTGGAGATAGACCAGTATTATCTACAAGAACATGCTATGTGAATCCACCCCTGTTCTCCTGGGAAAATACAGCAGCAACATTTGCAGCAGCAAAACAATTATGCTTTTGAAAGTGCATCTTTTCTAAACGAAAGCAAATCCTGCAGACCTTCTGAGCTTCGATGTTTACTGGATATTTTCTAATTTCCTTCTGTTGCTATGCGTAAAATGTTAAGTCATCCATTTCTGAAGAGACTTGTTATCACTTAGCAAGGCTTTATCCATTCTTACACATGTGGAAAGGATACTGTAACAGGCACAACTTGCACAATCACATGATTTCTTGAATATGGATGGATATGGACCTCTATCAAGTTATTTTTCAAATACAGAAAGACAAGTTCTGCCTATGACCTGGTCACATATCATGATTCTGATTAGATTACTGGCTACTGCTACTGTTTTGGCATTCAGGGTTAATTACTACTGTGTGGTACAATTCCAACAGGTTAGACACCTAAAAATAGGATACCCCTCCACCTTTTACTTTCCTTTTGCTACTCCACATGAAACAGTACCCAATTTATTCCAACTACCCATCTTCTAGATGCTGCTAAACTATTCTAGGCAATATGCCCATGATGAAGGACACTAGAAGTCTTGAGTTCAGCAACAGTTAGACAGCCACACATTCTCCATCATTTAATCATCTGAGTCTTGGACTTAACATAGAATATTTTTCGCTTTGGTGTGGTTACAAAGAAGTCAGAGATTTATGCCACTGTTGTTTTCTGGTTTGGGGTTGTTGTTGTTGTTTCATTAACTGAAACTTAGAAGTAACTGCAATTTGGAACTGAATTTAAACCTTCATTGTGGTCAACCACAGCTTATCTAACTTTTGAAGAAATGGCAAGCTGCAGTTCACTGAAAATGAATCTCATTTCAGATACATGCAGACCAAAAAGGGGAAGAGGAACCAAAGCTCCAAATATCTTCTGTTAGCCTCTGAACCCAGAGTACTCATTTGTGGGGAGAAGGGTATACAGGTAGTTCTTGACTTACAACAGTTCATTTAGTGACTGACTCCTATTTATGACAGTTACAGTGTCCCAGGGTCATATGATCACCTTTTCCGACCTTCTGTCAAGCAAGTCAGTGGGAGAGCCAGATTCATTTAACAACTGTGTCACTAATTTAACAACTGCAATGATTCATTTAACAACTAATAACTAATAAAGGAGAATATCTGTAGCTCAGGGTTGACACTTGTAGCTCAGGGTTGACATAGCACTGATGATATTACCTAGTTGGGAAATGAAATGTCTGCGAGAAAACAAGCAAATTCCGAGAGCATCAAAGACCCCTCGCTTAACAAATGTGGCAAGAAAAGTCATAAAATGGGGCAAAACTCACTTAACAACTGTCTCACCTTGCAACATAAATTTTGGGCTCAACTGTGGCTGTAAATCGTGGACTGCCTGTAGTGAGTTGGTGGCCAAAACTATGAATGATTGTTATAGAGGAAAAATAACACCACAAAATGATAATCGTGAAAACAAGCAAAAAATGTCTATGTACTGGCCAATAATCATTTCTTAATCACAAGGAAGTCTCTATATAGGATATTTGGCACCATCAGCACAATTACCACCTTCAGAAAACAAAATCTATAATTTGTTTTTAAAAAGTCAAAAGTATTTTAACTGAAAATAAACCAATGTGTATTTCATTTTGTGCACGATCATTTAATATTTATCAAATAAAGGATGAAATAAATTGATTTACTACATTGTGCTTCGTACCCATTCCGAGTTTGATATTTCAGCAACAGTCTGAATGTTGACAGAAAAGGAAGGCTAAAGAATGAAATTAGGAACACCGACTTACAGAGCAGAATTAGAGAAAAGAAACATATGAGATACATTAGAAAACCAAAGCTTGCAAGTTTTATAAAAAATAATAATCTGTAATTTTTTTTTTTAAGTGAAAATTATAGGAGCTTTCTTTTCTCTCAAAATGGTTCTTGTGGTAGTGTAGTGAAAGTGTGGTGCATAGATGAAAACTCGAAACAGAGCATAGCTAGCCATTATGGGGAGAATTTTCCTTCTCCTGCATCCTATTAAACGTTTTCTTTGCCCGTTCTTCAATGAGAGTTCTGTTGCGTGTTTTAACAATTATTGATCAAAAAAAGTATGAGTAACCTGTGGATTGCACAGGTGAAGAGTAAAAGACAATGGGATCCCTTGTTGTGTAGACCAGGAAAAAAAATCTGCAGTGAAGCTGGCCCAGTGGAACAGAGTCTGGACTGGGTTCCTGGATTAAATCATCACAAGTCTACCCTACGTCAGGAACTAGTTCACAAATGATGTTATTGGTTCTTTTTGATTCTCACCCAAGCTATTTATTTTTCTCTGGACTAACTTAAACCCTTCAACAGAGTGGCTGAAAAGGAGAAAGAATGTACTTTTCTAAAAGGCTCCCTAATACAAACTCCTCCGATCAACTCCTGTGTACAATCATATTTTCATGTCAGTTACATGGTTACTGAACAATGAACATGGAACAAGAAGACAGGCTCATAAACGACCTGAACTATGCAACAGTATTTTGCCAGACAGGTTTCATCTACAGTAGATGTGCAGCATTTGGACTACGAGTATCTCCCATCAGTGCCCTGCTTCATCAGTCAATGTGCTCTCGGTTCTTGAATCCTTTATGTTTCCAGTTTTCTTCTGTTTCTGTTTTGATTTCTTTAACATATGGACCTGCAAAGATCACACGTACAAAAGAAAACTGACAATTAAAAATCAGACAATTACACATTTAAAAAAAAAAATCTTAAAAAGAGGGAAGAACTAGCTTTTGTTTCTAAGGCATGGCTTAACATACACCAACCTCCCCTAACTGGCATTCCCAATAAGCCAAGAATTGTAGTAGATACACTAGACACGGCAACGGAAAGCAATCATCCCAACATGTTCTCAATATAATACATTTGAGACAGAGGGAGTGATAGGTAGCGGGAAAACTTTTGACAAGCTATGCATATAGAAATAATATGGTGCACATTCAGATATTCATTTGATTCTGTATTTGATCCTAGAAGAAAGAGCTAGCTCTGACTATGATAACAAACAGCTTTTGGAACTATTATAGTTAACTTCAAGTTGTTAGAAGGACCTTATAATATGTTGAAAAATGTTGTACTCAAAGAAAACTCTATATTTGGGAAGGAAGAAAAAAGGTTAGGTTGGAACCTCACATTTTAGTTTTCCATGTACACATGAGGGAGATTTAGCTATGTGTACTCCAGCCTGTAAACTTAAATGGCACAGTGAGAACGTGACCTTTGAAGAATAAATCAATTATCAAATATAGTAGGTCTCCACTATGCCTTCTTCAACATACCATGATTTTCTGGGTTGATTAATCCATTTTCCATTCTGTTCCCCCTCAAAAAAAACCTGAATACATAATAGGACATTCATCTGACATGCAGGTTTATTCTACTCTCAGTAATATACATTCCTGAGATGTAATTCTGGTTAGCTAACCCAAAAAGCCTCCAATCACAGCAGATCAAGAAGACTGAAGGGAATAGTCTACAGTTGTTGGCATTTTTAACAACTAAAATACATTATCTTTCAATCAGATCCATCTGGCTATAGTCTGTTAAGTACAGGAGCTGAATATAGTTACAGTTTTTCCTGCTTTTCTACAGTAATGATAAAATGTATGACACCAAACATATAAATTACCTTTGGTCCTGCTGCAGAAATAATTATCTGACCTGGTGGTTGAATCCAGGGCTCACCATCTACTTGGACAGGAATTGGCTTCTGAAGTGTTACACGGAAATAGGAGCCTTGGGCTATCCGGATGCCAGAACGGAGACCTCCTTGAACTTGACCCTATTTAGGAAAAAAACTAGTAATCAGAACACCTTTAAAAAAGGGTCAAGTCTCCTTTGAGATCAGTCACTGGGTAAAACTCATCAATATTAACTGATTCTTCTATAATTTTTATAAATGCATTACATGTGGAATTTCTCCCAATTATAACCTAGAAGTAAAGAGGAATTTTCTGACAGTGAGAACAATTAAGCTTGCTTCCTGGAGGTTTGGGTGCTCCATCTGTCAGAAATGGTGTAGGGTCTCTTGCTTGAGCAGTGGGGTGGTGGACTAGATGACCTACAAGGTCCCTTCCAACTCTGTTAATCTGTTAATTGCAGGAGGTTTTCAAACATAGATTGGATAATCATTTGACCGGGATGATATAAAGTCTTCTTCCTTGAGCAAAGGGTTGGGCTAAAAGACCTCCAAAGTCCCTTCTAGCCTTATAATTCTATGTTCTACAATCTCCAAATACACTTCCATTTAAAGTTACAACTATCACACTGAATACAGTGGTGAGATTCAGCCAGTTTGGGCCAGTTTGCACGAACCGGTAGGAAAGTTTCTGGCTGGCCCCGCTCACCCCGCCCCTTCCTGGAATTCTCCACGTGCCCTGTTTTGGCTCCCAGGTAGGTACAGAGAGGCCGATTAGGCCCAAAATGGGATGTGGGGGTGGTGGTGCGCCCCCCCATGCCCCGTTTTCTCTCCCAGGGAACTTTGGGGAAGCCAACTACGCCCAAAATGGGGTGTGGGTGGCCGTGACCCGTTTTGGCTCCCAGGGGACTTTGGGGAGGCCCACTAAGCCCAAAATGGGGTGTGGGTGGCCACGCCCACGCAGTCACATGACCAATAAGCCATGCCCAAAGAACCGGTACTAAAAAATTTTGAATCCCACCACTGACTGAATACCCTCACAATCAGTACCATACTATATTCCTATAGCCTTCTCTTTCAATATACATACATCTCAATTAATTTACAATTGCAATTGTTTCAGGTCAAGTCAATTAGCATAAATCCATTATACCCCCTAAAAGGGTACAAATGCAAAAAGGAAAAAAAAAAGCTATTAAGAGAAATCAAGTGCGCTTCGACTTACCATGTGAACAACTCCAGTGACACCAACTACTTCTAATAAGCCGTCATCAATTTTTGGTTTCTCAAACCGATTGTCATTATCAGACCCCCAAAGATCAGCACCTGATCCCCAACTAGAAAGAAATGAAATAACCTTAATTATATTTACTTATTTAGAACATTCATACTGCTGTCCATTTTACATATGTATCTCTGGGTGATTAACAATAATGCACTAATAATAATAAAACAACTGGAACATGGCATTAGTATTGGCAAAATCACAATCAGTCAACTGCAAAAGGCAGCTTTACTTGAAACAACTTACATTCTGTGAAGGTACCTTTAACACCACCAAACAACATTTGCCTTGATAAGTAAATAAAAATGCCAAATCCAGTCTGTGTTGACTGTGTGACAAACCATATTTAAACCTCTAATACCTTTTTATTTCTGTAAGTTGTTTACTTTGGAGCGTTTATTTTGCAGGAAATTAAAACAGAAAAACCAGTGTACAAACAGTACTGATACTGTAATTACGGGCATCATACAACTTGAAAGAGAATAATAAGTATTTAGTAATCAGAAGACCAGGTAATATTTAGATATGGTCTCCGCTCTTATCTTAATGACCTGCAGAGGGTGCTTGAGAGCAGCATACATACTGCAAAACCTTTAGGTAAAATGAAGAGTAGTCATAAATCCTTTGTTAACCCACAGAACTTTAAAGACTGGGCCACAAAAAAGAAAACCTCTGTCCTCATGTACCAAGTCAGCCTGTGAAGATGTGCCAGCGTTTATAAAGAAACAAATAAGAGTTTATTCAGAGGTGAGTGTAATTAATAAACTAGATTGTTATTCGGATCATGTCAGATTAACAGATTGGTGATACATTTTTCATATAGAAATGTTTTTTTTTAAAAAAAACACTTTAAAAGGAGAAACATGTAAAAACTGACTAAAATGCATTTGCCTAGCTTTTTAAAAATTAGTTTCATCTCATTTATTTTTCTGTCCTTTAACACTCAGGGCTCATTTTAAAGCCTTTATAAATAATCCACATGTTGATTGGATTCACAGTTTGTGCTACATCATACTAGGATATATCTGATTTTGGCTTTGTATGATGCAGGAATCCGGCTACGCCAGATGCTGGTTTAGTGAACTTAATATTCATATCTCCAATATTTCCTTGTATTATCTATAAATAATAGACACACTAACGGTAACAGAAGGAATTGTTCTTATAACACCTTCTCTATATACAGAAAATAGATTTGAGAGGTAACTGATTTAAAAAAAATTATTTTTTTTTACTATTTATCAGAATTCTCAGAAGAGTCTCACGTTTTATAATCTGAGAATCTTGTTGCTGATATCATCTCATGAAAAGATTTTGGGTAAAAGGCAAAGGGGGAAAATGTCCATACAAGACAATGAAAGCTCTGGGCAGCTGGCACAAACACTAGTGACCTCAAGAGTTCAATGGCGTGATTCTGTACAAAGCAGCTTCATGTGTTCAGAAGTGAGGATGAATGGACAAAGGCAAGAGGAACAATGAGTAGAACAGCTAAAACAGAGTCCATTTGTTCATGTCACTATGCTTCACACATTTTCAAACTGTTTTGTATCTCTGTGAAATAGTTGCCTCTCTCTCTTTAAATCAGTGTAGGCTATAATGAATGATACGTACAGGCATCGCAAACTACCTATATGCATCTCACTTGAGCAGTGCAATATATCATAGTTTTTGCCATTACAGGAATACTACTTAGCCAATCACTCAAGCCTTTTTGCCATTGCTTGGCAATGCCAAGGAATAGACCAAAACATTTTCTATTTTAAATTAGCAGTTAAGCATCGTGTCTAAAATCAGATAAACCAGAAAGTTGACTTGTTTTTTTTTTATCCTGCCTTTATTATTTTTATATATAAGGAGGTAAACATACCCAATACTCCTTCCTCCACCTATTTTTCCCAACCTGTGAGGTGGGATGGGCTGAGAAAAAGTGACTGGCTCAAAGTCACCCAGCCAGCTTTCATACCTAAGGGAAGACCAGGACTCACAGTGTCTGTCCTGGTTTGTGGCCTGGTCCCTTAACCACTAGACCAAATTCCATAGCTCCAGTGTAGTATATTTAAACTGGGAAACAAGATAGTATACAGGACTTCACAACGTTAGCTGAAATACAATCTCGTCTTTGCAGCCCCAACAGAAGAAGAAGAAAGGCAAATATTTGTAGCTCAGGATTGAAATGAGGGGTCCTTGGTGCCCTCTGAGCTTGGTGTATTTCTTGCAGACGTTTCATTACCCAAGTTAGATAACATCATCGGTGCTGGTCTAATTAATCTCAGAGAGGACCAAGCACCCCTCAGAAGAATAAAAAGCACATGAACCTGAAGCTCCTATGCATTAACAACTCACAGTTGTATATTACATCCATAGAAGAATAACGTAACTCAGAATGTAAAGCAAACTCTTAACACAAAAGCATTTAAAAGCTATTTATGAATAAAGCAATTTTAGCTATTAAAACAAAGCAGCTACAAACACTAACATAAGGACTGCTTGGTAAGAAGCCAGATGTTTAGTATTTACCTGGGAATATTTATGAAAATAAGACCCTCTATATTTGGAAGCTCAACTTCATGCTGGTCCACCTGAAGTTTGATTTCTTTATGAAGACTCCTGGTATGGCTCATTTTCTGCAGCCCAGCTTTTACATAGACTCCCTTGTTGTGTAGCCTAGAAATAAAAGTTGTGTTTCTTTTATAAAAATGGTAAGCTCTGCAATCCTCATTCAGATAAGTAAATTTTTAGCAGAACAAGCCTGAAATGGAACCGGGCTGTACTTTATTTAAAAAATGACCATGTCTCAGCCTCAATTAGGTTGCACAGCAGAATTGTCAAACATCTTTGTTCCTATATGAAGACCGGTTTCATTGTTCTGACCCAGCCTTCGCAAGCACTGAGAAACCACTTACTCACGAATAACACAAACCCTTTTTTTTAAATTTAAGTCAGGGCAGGAACAGTCTTTGTTCATGCTGGATCAACAAAACCAAAAGTAATTAGTCACAAATGAGAGTCTTTTCCCCTTCTGAAACAGGGCACGAACAATCTCTGTTCACATGAGAACTCAAGATAAAAAGTCCTTCCATGATTAAGCCAAGCATAAACAGTCCCTGTTCACATCAGCTGAGGCAAATTCACTCCCTGTTATTTCCCAGCAGGAAGATTCCGTTGGCACCTTAAATACAGAGCAGTCACTCCCAACAAACCTGGTTCTGGCAAAGGACTCTGACTTGATTAATGTACACTGGAAAACGAATGGTTGTCTGTGACAGCTGGCCATTCCCAAACCTCTACTATTTATTTCCCAGCCAGGGAGGGGCTGGCTAGCAGCTACATCTTTTTTTCCCTAAGAGCCGGCTTATTGCTTTCCATTGCTCTCTTCTCTACGCATACATGCATCTGGGATGGGCCCCATCTGTTCCTCCCCCTTACTCAGCTCAGGCCCTGAAGACAGCTGCCTCTCCGTGGTGGTGGTGGGGGGGGGCAGACAGACGGCCCTGACTCTGCCTCTGCCTCTGATGCTGCTTCCTCATCAGAGCCTTCTAAAGGCTCCAAAGTTGGCCCAGGCTGCCCTTCCACCTCCTCCTTGTCTGACTCTGCTGCTAGCTCTGCTGGCAGCCAACAGGCCACAATATTCATACCCTGGAATGTAGAATCAAATCAGGCCTTACTAGATGAATGCTTCAAAGGTCAGAGTGAGATAATACATTTCTAAACTAAAATATCAGAACAGTGATCTGAAAGCAATAAACTAGAAATGGGATTCAATGTGAACAGAAGAATAGCTTAATCTTGACATGTTTACTTAGGAAGTACGATGGATGTAGATATGCAGGGAATTGTTGAAAAAACAAGGCTCAAGTGGGGGGGGGTGTTGGAGCTTAAACTAAGAGAATCAAGAATAACTCAGTCTTCTACTTCATATCTTTTGGACTATTATCCCTCTTTAACCCAGCCAGCAGGATTATTTGGGATGATGGGAATTGTAGTCCAATGCCTCTGGCAGGTACTTAGTGTGCTGTGTCAAGATTACTTCTTCCCCACATGGAAGGCAGGCTTCATGTGAATAAACACAATGGACAAGTTTATGTATGATGGTTGACTTTATTTCCAAAACCACCACTGACAGTATCCTGCATTATTTTTCTATCATTCCTATGAACAGAAAGTCAGTTAGCAATAGCAATATCACTTAGCCTTACATAGCCCTTCACACTGCTTTATAGCCCTTTCTAAGAGGTTGACAGAGTCAGCCTATTGCCCCCAACAATCTGGGTTCTCATTTTACCCACCTCGGAAGAATGGAAGGCTGAGTCAACCTTGAGCCAGTCAGAATCAAACTGCTAGCAGTTGGCAGAATTAGATTAATGCAATACTGCGTTCTGACCACGGTTCTTAGCTCCATGTATCTAAATTGGTATGAAATGCTATTAAAAAGAAAGTTGACAAAGACAGCAAGGGGGGGGGGAGGAGGACTGGAGGAAGAGCCACTGACATTCTGAAGAGGCAAGCTTTGTCTCACTTTTCTGAGACTACATATAGAGATGACCTGATAGTTAGTATATGTTTGGATTTTCAAAAGACTTAGACAAAGCCTTCATGAAAGTAATCTGAGCAAAATTAGCAGCCATGGGATAAAACTCACTTGTGAGTCTATAAGTGGGAAAAGTAGGAAAAATGGTAGTCTCGCTCAAGGACAGATGAGCTCATACAACCTCATAGATTTCTTGGAAAATATGGAAGCAATCTGCCATTACCATTTTCCGAGATTTTTTTTAATATAAATGTTCCAGTCTAACTCAGAGTCCTGAATTTCCAGGTGTCCTCCCATCCAAATAATAACTGGCCTTGCTTATCTGTCTAAGAACAGTCAAGATAGACTAGATAGACATGGGGCTGGGCAACTGAGGCACCAAAAAGGCAGAAGCATGATCTTCTCATTGCACAAGTAGGATATATGGTGTTTACCACTGATTAGTGTTAGAGTTGCCATGATATCCTGATATCAATTTTTAATAATATCCTTAATTTATGGTATGATAAGAGCCATGTACATTTCTATATTACCCTGAGCGGAGGTAGTCTTGTAACAGACATTCTTTTGCATTGTGGATGGGGAATGCCTTTAAAAATTGTCTGAACTAACTTGAGTTAGTTCAAAATGGAGCAGCTAGACTGCTTGGGACTGGCCAATATGAACAAATGATTCCAGTTCTTTGTCATCTATGCTGGTTCCCGGTCCAGGTCCAATTAAAACCACAATGGTTTGGGACCAGGTCGCCTGAAGACATTGCCTTCTCTCATATGTACCTACTCAGTACTTGCATCTAATGAGGTCCTCTTCCAGGTCCCATTACCAAAAGAAATTCTGTGAACTTTTATAAGGTCTTTTCCTGTGGTGACTCCATTGCCTCCTTCTCCTCCACCCCGAAAGAAACTCAAGTGGTGTCCACCTTATAAGCCAGATTTGATGTCCCAGTGGCTGGGCCTCGCATGATCACATTTTGGGCACTTGGTAACCAGGCTGCATTTACAGCCATTTGCAGCATCCCACAGTCACAATTGCAATGTATGATTACCAGAAACCAGTGTTTACTTCTGGTTTCTGGCAGAAATGTCCATTGTTGGACAACAAAGTCCCTTAATGACCATGGCATCTGCTTTATGAATGTCACACCATTGCAAAAAAAAAAAAAAAAAGGTTGTAAAATCAGGTGGTCATGTGGTGACCCAATTAACTACCAGCACAACTTACGACCCTAATTCCAGACTCAATTATAGTCGTAAGTCAAACACCACCTGTATTAATGAGCTGAAAGATATGGGAGTTTCTTCTCAATGATTAAACAGTTAGTGGGAGAGGTTGTTCCTTTTCTCAAAAAAAAATCCAAATACCTGCTATTGAATTTGTCTGGTTCTTCTTCCCTAGCATGATGGAAACATAGACTCAGCTCTGCATCAATTCCAAGGCCACAATAACTATTCATCTGTACAATCTGAAAAAAAAAGTAGAAATGAAGTTTCACATTTTGAACTAAACTATTTCTAATTTCTACCAAATACACAGGAACATCTCCATTACAAACTCTCCAATTTAAAAAGAAGTACAGCATAAAGCAAATCCTGTTTCTATTTGAACAGACAAATGTTATCTTGACATTTGTCTTCAATAGGGCAAATGTCTATCTTGACCTGTCTTTCATAAGAACTCATAACATTTCCAAAGGCAATCCAGTAATATTCTCAATTTTCAGCATCCAATTTATCCGTCAGCTTCTCCTTTTTCTACACTGCCAAACATATGTTTTGTTTTTAGTCTGTCATATCCCTGAATAGAGTTTTGCTGCAAAATAAAAAGATAGTCGAAGCATTGGATTTGGTGAAGAAAGAATTGGACCTCTGCTTATGTAGCCATGATTCTTCGGAGTGATTTTGAACAAACCAGATTAACATAATCTTCCTGGAATCCAGGAAGAGAGTCTTCGCTGAGTGATTTCTGGGGAAACCAGATTAACACGATCTTCCTGGACACCAGGAAGAAATCTTTCTCTGCCATAGCCACTGGCCTTTGGAACATGCTCCTCCAGTGGTGAGGTGAGCCCCCCAATCTCCTGGCCTTTCAGAAGTATCTGAAGACTAGGCTCTGCTGACTCACTTGAGTCTCGCATAAAGGCCCTCCCGCCATCTTTTTAGCTTTTGTTAATTTTATTCTTAACTGCCTCCTACCAGAATACATTATTTATATATTTTGTATCTCTCCTTAACAGATTAACAGAGTTGGAAGGGACCTTGTAGGTGTTCTAGTCCAACCTCCTGCCCCAAGCAGGAGACTTTACACCATTTCTGACAGATGGCAATCCAGTATCTTTTTGAAAGCTTCCAGTGATGAAGCTCCCACAACGCCCGAAGGCAAGCTGTTCCTTGGTTGATTGTTCTCACTGTCAGAAAATTTCTCCTTATTTCTAGGTTGAATCTCTCCTTGATCAGTTTCCATCCAT